>APFE031431303.1:0-16256 GCA_000404065.3 Pinus taeda
TGGGTTATGGGGAGCTATGAGCTCTCTACGAATCCCTTCTGCCTTCCAGAAATCCTTGAACTCGTCCGAGATGTATTCACCACCATTATCGCTCCTAAGAGCCTTCACCTTCTTCCCCGACTCCTTCTCGACCAGTGCCTTGAATTCACAGAACTTTGAATATGTCTCGCTCTTCTTCTGCATGAAGAAGATCCAGCACTTACGAGAGAAATCATCAACAAAAATCACATAATCCCTGTGTTTTGCTGTCGAAGCAACTGAGAAAGGTCCACACACGTCTGTGTGAATTCTCTCAAGGATCGTCGTGGCGCGACTATCCTTCTCGTGAAAGGTGGCTTTCACAAACTTCCCCAAAGTACACCCCTTGCACTGATCTAACTGCGCAAGGTGCCTTTAGGAAGCCCTGTAGTGATCTGCTGCAGTATCTTCAAGGCTCCATGGTGAAGGTGACCCAATCTCCTGTGCCACAACTCGCCATCATCCCGGCTCACCAATCTTTTTGCCTTGCCTGCCATTGCTGCGCATCCATCTACATGCAACTGATAAAGGTTCCTCACTCGAACCCCTATCTTCCGGGTCTCACCAGTTGTCTTGCTGCGCAGGAAGGCCTTTCCCTCGCTGAAAACAACATCATACCCCTTGTCTTCTAAAATCGCCACTGAGATGAGATTCTTCTTCAATCCTGGAACATGCATGACTTCCTTCAATACAAAGGGTTTACCAGACTCCCTCTCAAAGGAAATGGTATCGATACCGGTCGCACTGTATCTACCATCATCGCCCATCTCGATGTGCACTCCAAGATCTTTGTCTCCAGATCAGAGAACAAATCTCTATCTCCCGTCATGTGAAAAGACGCACCACTGTCCAAGAACCACACTAATCCCATCACACTTGAAACCAAGCATGCGATCAATGAAAATCAAGCTCAAACTGAGAAGCTGAGGCCTCTCCCCCTGCAGATCCAGTAGCTTGCTTGTTCTTCTTCTTCTGCGGACAATTTGTGGCATAGTGTCCGTGCTGGTGACAGTGAAAACACTTCACCTTGGACATATCCTGCTTCTTGCTTTTCGCACCAGACTGAGAAGCTTTCTTGCTCTTCCCTTTCTTTGCTTTGGCAGCCAAAGCACAATTCTCTTCATCAGCTCCCTTTGACGAAGATCCGTCCCTGGTACTCGCCTGATCTCCTCCTGCACAAGATCTGACCATAGTCTTTCCCATCCTGGGAACTTCTCCCGACCATTGACAGAGTCCTGATAGGAATGCCAACTCTTCGGAAGACCAAGGAGAGCCAAGCTCACCAAGTCCTCATCATCAACAGTAACCCCCACACTTCCCAGCTCATCCCGACACTGAGTGAACTTCGTGAGATACTTGGGAATACTGTCACCCTTCTCGCATTTGATGTTTCTGAGTTTATCTTTGAGCGCCAGCTTCCTCTGATCGCTCTTGCTTTGGAATAATTCTGTTAATGATTTCCACATCAAATATGGAGTAGCCTTTCCATGGAGGGTGGACACAATGTGATCCTTCACGCCCTCCAACAGAATCCTTCGACATTTTGCAATCTTCTTTTGCCAAGCATCAGCTTGAGTAGCATCAGTAGGCTTTGGGATATCCGTATCTATGAACTCCTTCAGCCCGTTATCATCCAATACTGCCTCCATGCTGTCCTTCCATGCAATATAGTTTGAGCTGCCCTCAAGAGCATACTCCAATCGCAATCCGTTGAAAGACATTGCTGCGTTGTCACCAAGAAAACACTGCTGCAAATTTCGAATTCCACCAGCAACCAACTCAACCGCCTCGGATCTAAGATTCGTGAGAACACAATATTTCTCGTACAGAGATTGACTGTATGGGCTTTGACCGGATATTTCACCTTCCAAAGGAAGGATGAATCCAGAGGCTACCTGGCCCGATTACAAGCTCTGCCTAGAGAAATAGAATGTAAACACTTCCTGAATAGTAGATCTGATGATCAACAGCTCTGATACCATGTAGAAATTTTGAATAATTTAACACATATTCAATGGAGATTATCCTGATCATGTACTATTGTAGAAAACATACACAATACATAAGCTCCTCTACGTTGATCATCAATATAGCAGCATCAATAACAATAAAACATCAAGAGCATTCACACATTAACACAGTATGTATCTGGGGAAAGCATCTTGCTAAAAACCCCAACTATCTGTATATTAATGATTGAGTCATGTAACATTACACAGCATAATACTTCTCACAAGTATCTCCACCTCTGTTACACAAAATACAGCTCAGATCTGAATCAATCACTGGCTCAAATCTCCTTCGCTGCTTGCCTGCTTCCGCTGCTCAATACCTTCTCAAGAACTGATGATAATTCCAAGGCAACCACGTATTTACTTGGAAAAATCACGTGAGCACAAGCTACAATGTGGGCAAATACGTGGGCAAAATCATTGGCATACTCAATCCCTTGATTGTGCAAGATCTGATGCACAACTATAGTCACAACTGATAGCAATCTGATTCTCTAACACCTGTCCCTGCTGAACTGAACATGCACTAACATGCAACTGAGTTAACTTATGTATTCATTAGTTGTATTATGAGTTAATAACTTGTGAATTAATTAATAACTAATTCACCCAACTCATCTCTAGTCTATTTTCCAGTTAGACTAAATACAACCAGTTTAACAAAGCTAAACTGAACACAACTCCATCAACTGCACCTCCAGTCCACTAAACTCAACTCACTTCAGTTCTAACTGAAGTCTTGCATGAAAGTATTAGTCATCCCATAGGTAACCACGTATTTCCTTCTGGGATCTGCATGTACCACATCCGTAGCTCATCCTGAAGTGCTCCAAGAGAATGAGACAAAGTTTATAGTCTAAATATTATTATGAGCTAATAATATTTGACTGTTCTATATTTAGACTGAGCAGTCACTCCGCTGTGGTGTCACTCCGCTGTGGTCTAAAAATAGAAGTCCATCTATTTTTTCCAACTTGATCATTCATCCATAAACAGCAACCTGCAATCCATAGACATGATCCATATGTCTAAAAATAGACATAGTCTAAAAATAGACTTGCGCCAAAAATAGCCTGCGGGCCCACTTAGTGAAGGCGACTCTTTTCACTAAGCTCCATCATCTTGTTGCAATCTCAACATTCCCAGCCAGGAGTTGGGTGGCTACGTGCACCCATTTATCTTTAATGTTGTTGATTGCATAACCCCTCATTTTATTTTCCAGTTTGTATTTCTTCTTCATGGCCTCTGTGAGCGCCAAATCTCTGCTTTTTCCAGCGATCTCCGCGGGGTCCTTTCCCTTACAGGGGAGCCGAGAAATCCTATGGATAAGATCCGCCGTGATGGGAATAGGCTCCTCTAGCCATATGTACCCATCATGCACCAGGAAAAGTAGTTGCTTGATGACGAAAATTGTGATAGACATGCGGTGAAAGTATGGAATCCATAGTAGATGAAGTAGTCCAGTCTTCTCCACACCACACAGCCATTTCTGCGGCTCTAGTGTTGTAACCGACCCCTCTGTGCTCTGCTTCATGAGGTTCTTAGTCTCTAAATGTGGGAACTTCTCACTACCCATGAGGTCCCAATCTTCAAACTTCATTATGGGCACGTAGCCCAGGGGCAAGCCCTTAAACGCAATTCCATGGGAGAGGATCGGGGTTTGAAGTGCACTCATAGCGGCATCCAAATCCTTGAGTATCTTAGCTTTCCCTTTCTACAGAGGGATGTACTTGGGTAATTTCACTACAACGTGCACCTGATGGATGTCTTCATCCATGTCTTCGGCTGCCTCTATCTCATTGATGAGAGCCTATAGGTCCTCCTCATCATCATCTATCTCAATGGTGACAGCCTTGCCCTTTTCTTCTATGGAGATTTTACCGAACCGCGGATTCCGCAGGGACATGCAGACTAGTCCCGTTGCCTGCTTATCCTTCTTGGGTCTCATCATCCAAGGTGATTTTGGAATTTATGGTGCACCCACAGCATCTCTGGGGACATCCTGCACCATGGGATTCTGCGCGGCTTCGTCGGTGGTACTTTCTACAAAACCCACACTTCTCCTGGTAGTTGTCATCCTGTTTGAATTGCCTGTGGATGTTCATGAACTTCAGGGCTAAAATATTGCTTAACGCTCAACACTCTATGCTCTATGTAATTGCTCAAATCTCAAAGGAATAAGTGTTATCTCGTGGCTAGCCCTTGGAGTTTTATAACGCCTTTTGAATTTGAATTCGACTCCTCCCCCCCAATTCTAAGTCATCAATGCTTTCTTGGAGGTAGATTGTCCCAAATATTGTCCTTAATTCTTGTCTTAAATGCCCATCACCCACTCCCTTTTGGCTTAAATTGGACATCCCGTCATGAACAGTGACACCAACAGTCACTTCCCAGCCTACTCACGTGGCAGCATAGCCTCCTATGCGCAGGCACGAACCTTGGGACATGCTGATTTTGTGCACATCTCCCTTATCACACAGTTCCCAAATATACCCTTTTAGAGTCCTGCACTCTCTTTCAACTTCCTGGAGTGCTGAGACTGTTCCCCCTATGGCTAGTTAGGTGGTTGTGCCACATGTGCGAGACTTCAACTTGCCTTTCAGTGTATTCCACGGGAACTCCTCAATTGCCTTCGTGATAACTGGCGCCGCGTGTTCTACTGTATGTAGTGTGCTCCCCTGGTTACTGCATTTGGTGAGATGCGATTGTAGCCATGGAAGTAGAGTCATAAATTCTCGATGACACTCATCTAATGTAGTGGTATGATTATCCATATGTGGCCCTATTATCCTTGGTTTCTCGACGAGAGAGGTTTGCGTGATCTTGTTTTCCAGCCTCGTGATCTCAACATCCAACAAAATGCTTTTCTTCCTCGATCATACCTATTCCTTTTCAAGTTCATGGAGTCTAAGGTTCCCTCACTAGATGGCTTCCTGAATCCTTACATGTTCGTTCTTGCGTAGATGTGTGATTTCTTCCTCCTTTCCATCGCGCATTGTTGCCACTGCAGGAGTCAGTACGTGCGGATTCCTTTCTGGATATTCTTCTATAAGTATGGTTAGCACCCCAATTTGTACCTTTAGGATCGTCTCTGTGTTCAAGGTTTTGCACATGGTCTAGTAGGCCCATCGAACCGTTGGGACGTGCAAGTCCCAATCAGTTCGTTTCACCTGGTCAACTTTTTTCAGTACTCTGCACACCCGATCAAATGATTCAATGTGGATAAGTGGTAGCACGTGTCACCTTTCCTGTTGCTGCGATTTTCTCTGATTCTCTATTCGGGGGCTAGTGTGTGCTTTTGCGGGTTGTATAACATATGTCTGTACCCATCGAGAAAGGTGGGCGCGCAAGTTGTTCCGCCCCTATTGATTGACTTTCATTCAAAGCTGGGGTTTTCTAAAACGTTTTCATCATCCTTCTCCATCCACACTAATTCTTAAAGTTTCCTTGTTGTGTACCCCACCATCGTGCAAGTGTTGCATGCAGTGCTGACTTTAGCACATCAAACCGTTGTTGTTCTAGTACTGTGCTTTCAAATTTGCTCAGAAATCCATCCACCCTTGACAATCCATCATATGTTGGCAACTCCCTTGCCTCTATTGTCACGCAACGCAGTGATCTAACCATCATGTTGCAATTAAGCGTTATTATTTCGTGCAACCAATTCTTCCATCGCTCTACTTCTTCATCTGAATTTGACGTGTAGGAGCTTTCACACTCCCACGAAATTCTTCCATCTTCAGTAGGATTCACCCAATATTTTTCTCACAGAGTTATCTTGTAAATACAATTGAGATCATCATCACTATCATCGTCGCACACTGGTTCAGTGTATCACGCTCCTTCGGCTGGATCCAGTGGTACTACTACGCATAGTGAATTTTTCTCAAAGATCATTTTGCACTTCTTCATATTTATGACTCTGTTCATGTCGGTAGCCTAGTCTATTCCTAGTAGCACGGGTTAGGGATTACTGTCATCGATAATCTCTATCACTTCAAAATCCGCCTGCGCGCTCGCCCCTTCAATATCTACGGTTAACCCTTGCAATCTTCCCATAGGAAAAATCTTTTGTTGGTTCGCCATTCGTAACTGAATAGGAGACCATTGTAACGCGAGTCTACCCATGTGTTCCCATGTTTTCTTTGGTAACACATTCATGTCCAAACCCAAATATAGGATTACCTGATCCATTTCATACTTGTCGATTTGCACAGTTAACCTCATTTCCCTTCTGGTGCGCAAGGCATGCTTCCCTAGTTTCCAAACCATGCATGGTTCCCCTAACCCTGCGCACCTAGTGATAAGTTCTTGTAGTCCCTTAACTACCTTGTTGTCAAGCAGCAGTTTCATGCATGTCTCCAGAAAGGTAGTGAGCATTGAAGGATCCATTCCTAGTTCTAGTTGATCTTACTACCTAAAGTGGAGGCCTTCGTGAAGCTCTTCTTAGCTTCCATGAATGTCTCCCTTGCATGTTCTAAATCAAACTCGGGTTCCTTTGTAGGAGCCTTGCGAACCCATGCACTTTCTTCTAGATGCTTCCCCTTATCATCTCCCATGGTCATACTGCTTCTAAGCATCATGTTTACATTCAGGTCTTCTTCCCACGACTTAGACCTCATCATTTGTAAATTCTGAGTCGGAGGGGACTGGAGTACCCCTTTTTCACGCATCCTTGCAATCAACAAAGAGTAGTCTTCTACCTCATGATCAAACTGAGTACAATACAAAAATGATATCCTTTTTGGGTTGGTACAATTGCGGGCATAGTGCCTTGGCCCTCCACAATTGTAACAAATTAGTTGTACGCGACCCCTTCTTGGTCCCATTCCTCCTCGTCCTCGACCGCACCCCTAAAATCCAGTGCGCACCATCCCTATATTTGGGTCAAGGGCTCATGTTTCGGTCTGCACCCTGTAGGCAGTGGTCCAATCCATCATTAGTTTGTAACTTCAGCAAGTGCATTCATCGTGGCCTACCGACCTGCAGAAATTACAAAACAATTGCTGGGACATCTGTGTATACTTCTGCAACAAATGACAATTATCCATAGTGTTTTTCCCTCCTATCTGAGAGATTGTGCACCATAATGCAGGTGCCGTGCTTGGCCCCGCCTGTGCCTCTGGTCTCAATGACATTGGCCCTCCTCCTACCAAGTAGTTTGCAAACATTGGACAATGATCTTTGTCGTGCCCCTGACCTTTACATTTTATGCACCATACTTCCTCGCGTGCCTCCAGCCAAGGTGCCCTGTCGTATTTCAAACTCTGCATTTCCAGACACAGATTTTGTAGTTGCACGTGGATTTTTTGGACTTGCAACCCAGGATCTTATATAGGGGTCTCATCTAATATCATTTCCATTTCCAATGCTTCGGCCTGGGTGGAAATTTTTTGCTATGACAGCGCCGTCCTTAAGTGTGGTTTCGGATGCCACAAACCATGCACGGTGATGTCCATCTGTCAACATCATATTGGCTTCGCGAATCGTACTCTTCAACCTTTGATCTAGATCCCAGGGGGTCTCACCCAGGAGCATCACAATCTCTTTAAACCTGATGATTAACTGTGTTTCCGACTTTGGCCTACTAAATTTCCTATTTAGCACAGCCTGGATCTCTACAATTTCTGCGTTTGGGTGGTCATTAGAATGCTTCATGTACCATGTTAATGCGCAATCATGCAGCGCACTCACTAGTGTAGCCTTCTTAATATTGTCATCCATGACACCTTGTGCTTCCCATACTGCTCTTACCACGAACCAAAATTGGTCTGGATCTTCATTCTCCACTCCTCTGAATATCACTTGTTTGATCACACTCGCCATATAAACTGTGGTGGTGGCAAAGGAGGGTGGGTGGAGATGGAGGTGACGAGGGTGAAATGGGTGGTGGTGTGGGTGGAGGTGGTAAATGCGGAATTTGTTGTCTTATCAAACTGACCGCGCTTCTCGGAGAAACATTCGCGAGCTCTTCCTCGCTCTCCCATGAGGGTGAAATTAAGGATTGGTTTCTAATCCTTCACTATTTCTGTAGATCTTCCCACTCCGCATAGTCCCAAACATTAATTTATTCGCATAGCCTACTTTTCACACAATAGAATCTTAATCCAAGTGTTCAAAGATTTAATATACTTACCTCACAGTCACTTGAGAAAAGCGCACTAATTTTGGAGTCCACACTATTGGTTTGTCGAGCCTACACGTTCCCTGGCTGTCTGCTAACTTCGTGATCCACTCATACAGCTCAGAAGGAAAGGATGCAAAGAAAATCTCATGGATTTTCGTATACAAGTAGTGTTCCAACCACTGCTCCTTAGATACTCATGGAGTTTTTTTTTCCTGCATCATGAACTCATGAATCTTCTTGTCCAACCACTCTTCAATTTTTTTCTTTGTTGGGTTCTAGTGGCATGACATTAGATATCCCTTATGCAGATCCCAATCTCGGCAATGGAACCATTTTTTGGATTGTATGGGCCTGACCCAGGTTCAGAGGTGATTTAGCCAAGCAAATCCCAGTACTACTGGCCCTTTCGGCAATAGTCCATGGTGCACAGACTGAGGTCTCACTCGAAGTAGTATGGGAGGGTGCTAGAACCAGGTTTTCGCACCCTGGGGATGTCTAATAAGCTTTTGGAGGTTCATGGTCTGACCCGTCTCTATGTGCACTGGCTATCCTTTGTAGCCTGGGATACTACTCCACGCAACCCTACTTGGGATGCAACCTGTATAATACCCAATTCCCTTGTTATTTAATCTATTATTACTCGATTACTTAACTTGTGTGTGTATGATTAATGATTATTACAGCATATTCAACAATCATATCAGTGCGCGCGATAAATAAACCAATATAAATATAAAGAAGACAATGCACAGTAGATACACAGAAATAGGAAACAATTTCTCTTTATTATTCTTCGATCCAGATTACAGACTCGACATCGCCCTGCGCACTCAGCTACAGACTCTACTAGGCCTCTGCACACTCAGTTGTAGAGCCTCTTCCTATCACTACGACCCAATACACTTAGACACTTCTTCTATGCTTGAACCATTCCTTTTCTTCTCTCTACTTTTTATATCTTTACACTCAAAGCATCGCTCTATTTATACACTCCCATGGACCGTGGACCATGGGAGGTCGACATGACTTTACATTACATTACAATATTTTAGGGCGAACAACCCTATGACTCATCCTATACTTCATGCTTTGTGACCACAATTCACGGAGTCTTACAAAACCTTTGACCAAAACATGGGCTTTGAACCCCAAAACATGTTTTGGGGGGATTCCATGCCCAACAACTTCTATTCTCAGGAAGGCAAACCATATGAGAGCCTTGTGATGTCAGATAGGCCTCTAGAGCCATGAAATACATGGGCATAGATCATTGAGGTGGTCAGAGGATGAGCAACAATTTCAATAGGGGTGTGATGATGAGGCTCACCAATAGGTATATCATAAGGCTCATAATGCCATCCTCCAGGTTTAAAATTATCTCTTTCTCACATTTATTTACAATTTTTTTTATATTATGCTTAGTGTGAGGGGTGAAAGATGTGTTGTTATGTCATGTGGCCTAATATGGTTTAAATGCAGGAATTGGATCAATTTAGAGATAATTTCAATGAGGGAGCTCGGAGTAGATAACAGGGAGAGATTATAGGAGGTTTTCCACCTCCTTAACTCCTTCAATCAACCAATATCACCACATTATCTCTCATCAAATTGAAGTCATTGGAAGCCAAGTAGGATGAGGTCATTAGTAGCCAAGCCAGTGCAATTCAAGGAAGATATAGATCCCCCTTTCTCGAGTCTTGGGAAAAAACATCTCTATATTCTAGGGAGTTGTTGGTAGCTACCCTTTTGTATAAATAAACATGCTAGGGAACTCATTAGGATTCAAAATTTCTTTGTAACTAAGAAGCTATTGAACTCAAGCACTTGTGACTATGATTTTTGACTTATTATGTGATGTATTCAACATTTCTATGATGATAATGAGAAGTTTCTTATTGATCCATCACTGATTTAGTTTATAGGGCTAAGGCTCTTAGGTTTGGGCCCAACCCCAGTAGCTTAGGTCCCTCTTATGTATTGATATTCCTTTTTATCTTAGAATGTTTGCTAGTTGTTGCATTTTATTAGAATATAATTCCTCAAAAGCCTATGATTGTTGTCGGGATCCTAACTATAGGAATCTATGCTCACAACCCAAAAACACTATGTTGATGATTTCTTGGAAAAAGGTCTACATTAGTTATCTTGTTTTGCATATAACTGTTGTAGCTTAGAATTTGATTCATTGCATAGATCAAATTTTTTGGCATAAGTTAGATAATTACTAAATTCAACTCATCTTTTCCACCATTGGTTATGATATTTTGTGAGTGATAAGAAAATCATCTGCATATGATGTTGTAGGGATGTTGGATCTGCAGGAAAGGGGCATTTTCACCATATCCATCCAAGACTTCTCCACTCTCTTTTGATGAATCTCAAACATTGTTCTTGAGCTCTACCTTTTAGGTCATCGTGAGCAGCCCTCTTGGTCCAAAACTAACCTTCCTAAAGTGTTGATCTTAGATAAGGGTGTTGGTCACCTTTCACCCATATAACACAACCTCAATCCACCTTTCCATTCCTTGATCTCATCGTTATCACCTTCCAAACCCTCTCGGTAGCCTTCTTGTAGCATTACAAGTCTTCCTCTAGAAATACGGGGATCCTATAGCAGCTTCCTGTAGCATGCCTATAACAGTCTGTTTTTCCCTTGTTCTGGCCTATAATGCAAGTTTGACTTAGTTTAAAATTAGGTTGAATCACCTAGTTTGGAATCCATGATCAAAGATAGTACTTAGGCCATTCCAGCCATCCTTTTTCCTTCACTACGATAGGATAGAATTAGCTTCTTTATCATAGACTTGGAAAAGTAGAAAATTAGTTTATATGTAAGTGTGAATTAGATAGATGATGCATGAAATATTGAGTTATGAGTTGGTAGAATAATTTCCAATAAACAAGTGAATTTGATAGCTATATGGTTGATTGCAATTAGTGTAGTTTCATTTCTACAGGTAGCATAACTCTTGTGTTCTTTTGTTAATGGATTCAGTAGCATTCATAAGTTGGTAGCATCTACAAGTTAGATTTGAAAAGAATTTACATTTTCTACATTAGAGATAGCTTTTGAATTGCACTTTCAGTAATTAATTTCCCCCTAATTCAGTAGAAGAATGGTCTTGGACCCCTAATGATCAAATGACCTAGTTGAGGGTGGCATGAGTATACTTCCATCGACTTTCTATATAGCACTGTCACCTTGAAGTTTGTACAAAGCCAGGGTTGATAAATAGAGTTAAGGAGCCCCTAATATTGTAGCACTCTTGGTGCAGTACTAGGGCTCACCACTGGGCAATCTCAAGATGGAGCAGAAAGAGAAAGTGAATGATTTCAATCAGAGGTTTAACCAAATCTTTAACATATTTCTAGCAGACACAAAACCTCATGACTCCATCACTAAATGTGCAAAGAACTACAAAGCCAACTTTAGATGATAATTTCAAAGAGGAAATCATATTTGAAAAGGACTTGTGTGTGATTGGAGTCATCGCAGATGAAGAATCAACAAAGGACTCCAAAGACATGGGTAAAATGTCTTAGGCCTCTATAAGCAAGTCCAAGGAGAAAGAATAAATTGATCTAGAGAGCTTGCCTCGCACTATCAAGTATCTATCCAATGAGATGATAGAATTGAAACGAAGCTCAAGTGAGACCACCATGAGTAGCAAGCCTCCTAGATTCAGCATTTTGAGAAGGGATGCTAACTTTGGTAGCAACAACAACCAACCAGTCAAGTCTTTGCAAAGCTCGAACACTATGTTGAATGTTGAAAGTATGGGCATGGACCAATACTTTTCAATCCATCAAGAATATCATTTAGAAAAAAACATGCCCGCAATGGAATCTCAACATGAACACTCTTATTGCACACATTATTGATATAGTGCTTTAAGATGAGTGGAATTAGCTTGCGGAAGAGAAGGAAGAGAATGTTGTAGCCAAAGAAACAATAAGTGTCCGACATGAACTGAACACACTAAGTTGTATTTTCACAGATAAGAAGAAGAGTGTCAAAGAAAAACCGCTAAGTGAGGCCCCAGATCAATAGCAGAACACTCGATATAACTTGAGAATTCGAGGGTCGACCTCCACACAAGATTTGACAAAGAAAAAGTTGAAAGAGCATTTGCTGAGAAAGATCACACCACCCATAAACTCATCTCAGAACACTTAGAGCAATTTTGGCAACGCAACTACAACAAAAGGTACCTCCACAAATAGTAGAAGTAAACTCATCACTTCGGAAGTAGCATTTAAGGAAACTATGCCAGACACTTCGATAATTTCTCCCACACTATATTATAACGTAATTGAAGATATGAAGAAATCTCATGCTAATATCTCACTTTTTGAACTGATTAAGATCAAGAGCCAATGAGAACTACTTTCCCTCACACTCGAAAGTCCACCTTAGGTAATGATTCTTATTCATAGAAGAGGTCTGGTATGTTCTTTGGTTCTCTTGAATCTGTACTTAATGATTTAAAGTCAGATGCAAACACACTCTGTGTCCAATTCTGTTAATGTCCGAAATTTTCAATTATAATGTCCACAATTTCTTAGTTGATTTTGATGCATTTGTAAACATAATGCCTTTATCGATAGAAAATAAAACCAATGAAAAATGGGATAAAATAGATGCACATATCATCTAGTTGGACATGACTCTTGTCCATGTAATTGGTGAACTCAAAAATGTGCTTATACACTTATCATCTGACCAACATGTTCACCAATGTATAAATATAGTAATTATGGACATTCTAAAAGCATATGGTGTATTATTGAGTAGAGACTGATATAAAAAGTTACATGGATATTTTTTTATAGACTGGTCAAATTTATGGCTTTCGTGCCAAGGGCAGAAGCAATCAGATCTAGGTGAACTTAGAGAGATACATGAAACACACAGTTACTACCTTAGAAGGCAAAAATGAGCCAATGGACTTTGCAGATATTATATTTGGGAATTTATTTCTTGAAACTAATTTGGGTGATATTTTTCTCAGCCATCCCTGGTACCGCCTAACACAAACTTGGAACTCCTTCATAGTCCAACTGGTGGAAACGACACTTGTACAGTTAGTAGTAGTAGTGATAATAGTATTAGTGCAACACATAGTCCTTGTAAATATGATTTTTAGACATTATACTTTGATGGTTATAAGACACAGGAGGGATCTGGAGTTGGTTGTGTTTAATAGACCTGCAACAGAGGAAACATCTGATCTCCAGCCGTTTGGAACTTGAGTGCACCAATAACACCACAAAATAAAAAGCACTCATCTTGGATTTGCAAAGATCCATCAACCTCAAGTTTGCAACCCTCAAAGAAAAAGGTGACTCAAAAATTTTCATACGATAGGTACATGATACTATACACTATGTGTCACCTCATCTAAAAGAATATCAACAAGAGGTATGATGTTTGATTTCTTGTTTCCAAGCTTTTAATATTATTTATGTTCCTAGAATACATAACACAACTATGTATACATTAAAAAATGTTGTTGCTATGTTGTCAACGCTTAGGGGTGGTTTTTCTGTAGAGATTCTTTATAAACCATTCGTCCCTGACAATATAACAAACTTACACATTTTTAATGATGACGAGAAGATATTTTCATTTATGGTGAACACTGATGTATTCAAGGACACTACTAATGATGAAGATAATCACAACAAAGCGTTGCAAGATGCAACCCATGAAAACAAGGAAAATCCCATGCCAAAGGGTGTGGTATCACTTGAGAAGATCTATGACCTGTAGAATCTTTTCTGATGGCCAATGAACACAAAAAACCATAGATCAATATTTTTTCATGATCAAATAAATCTTGGAATAGAGAAAGATCTGAAATTTGTTAATCTCGTTACTTGTTGTACACCACATGAGAAACAAGCTTTCATCTGCTTATTCAAGTAGTACTGAGATGTTTTCGCGTGGAGATGAGCTCAAAACCTATGACACACAAATAATCCAACATGTTATTCCAATTAAAGAAGGGGCCAAGTCTTTCCAATAGAAACTACGAAATATACATCCAATGCTTCAGCCTCTGATTCAAAAGGAGTTGAGGAAATTGTTGGATGCTTGGATTATATACGAAGTGTGATATTGTACCTAGGTATCAAACTTGGTCTCAGTGAGAAAGAATATAGGGAAATATGCTTGTCATTGATTTTCGCAACTTGAACCGCCCCTTGGACAAGGATAATTACATTGTTTCGTCTATGGAACATATACTGCAAACAATATAGCGATCAAAGATGTTTTCTTTGTTGGATGGATATTCTAGTTATAACCATGTTCTAGTCTTAGAGCCTGACAAAGTAAAGACAATATTTCACATGAAATGGGATATTTTAACATTTAAAATAATTCCATTTGGGTTTATCAATACTGATACGACATTTCATTGTGCCATGGACATCACATTCCGCAGATTGATTAGACAGAGCATAATGGTCTTGTTATCACTTGGATTGAACCTCAGGCTAAAGGAAGGAAATGCCAGAGTAACCACAAACCATGCTCAACCAAGTAGCTATCCCTACTAGGCCAAGATAGGGCTCTCTCCATAAGGATCTCAGCCAAGATGACTAGATTGATAAAATGATATTAGGCTAGGTATAGTGGCACAAGGTTCGATTTGATTTTGAAAGGTTTTGTTGGACCAGGAGGAGCCAAACAGTTAGGGCAAGGAAATTAGGTCAAAATTGTAGGGTGTTCGATGGGGAAAGGTAGGCACAATGCTCAACACTCTAGGGTTTGATGGGTGAGGTGATTCAATATAGGTGAGGAGCTATAAAGAGCATGTAAGCAACATGGATTCTTCCTAGATTGAAGAAAACATAGACTGTGAAATGTCTCAGACTTGTATACATTCACATAAAGGAAATGAAATGATGAAATGGAGTCAAGAATACATTCTAACATATGAAAACATAAGAAAAACTGAATTGAACATCATACCACACGGATCCCAAAGAAATAGCTGCAACTTTTTATTAATCTCTTGCTAAAACTGATACAAAATAATGTCTCTTCAAAGCCTAAGCATCCATCTGAGTTCAACCCTTTACAATGAGAAAGAAGAAGAAGATATAGACATTGACTCAACCTCCTCCCATCTTGAGGGGTTGAATCCCTAAGATGAGAAACTAATCTAACTAAAACTGAACAAGAAAATGCAATCTAGGCATCCTAACAACTTGCCTCTAAAAGTGAGGAAACTGATTCATTTGTCCTCAAGATGACTTTTAATCTAATGAATCTACCTTCTAGTACTTATTATCCATAATTTTTACATGTATAGTCATCATTTACATCATTAAAACACCATCTATGAGAGGAAACCAAAAATTACAGTCAAGGCATAGTGAAATAAACACTCAACACAATTTTTGTCCTATGCGCAGCGCCCAAGCCCTATGCATAGCTTTTGCAGGTCCATTTTGGAGTTCTTCTTGGTATCCAAATTGAGCTCATGATAACTCATTGGAAATATCTTCAAGTATTCTTTCTAGAACATCTTGAATTTATTCATTTGAAGCTCATTTGACCCCTTAAAAACTGATTCTCCCAAGACTACTTCTGTGTGTCCAAAAAAGGGCAAAAAAGTCATGTTTTGGGTGTTTTTTGACCTTTTGGTTGACCCATTCTGCTCTAAAAGCTTATAAAATGCTCAGGGTACATGTACTCATCCTTCTGAATCCAAAAATGCTAACCATTCCCTCATTGGATGTCCCTAGCAAAAGCGCAGTGCTTGTTTTAGCCTTCTTTTCATTCGCTTGACCCTTATGTTTCAAATCTTGTTTCAGGTCCTGTAATGGAAATCCATGTGCCTCATGATTCTATTGTCCTTCTAGGCCTTTTGGAGAAGCTTCTCCAAATGCAAATTGACCCTGTCAAGCCAAATTTCTCCATCCTCCTCAATTTTCTTCTCAATTCTTTGTTTTGCAGTCAAGGTAGCCGGTGTTTCTTCCTCTTGCATTACTGATTTAGCCTTGTCAGTTTGCCTCTTTGCTTTGAGAAGTTCCAGCTCCACGAGGACTTGTTTGTCACTTCATTGCTTTTTCTCTTGCTCAAGGTA
>APFE031431303.1:43336-55974 GCA_000404065.3 Pinus taeda
CTCATATTTCTTTACTTTGCCATTGCTGGAAGGTATTTCTACTTCTTGAGGCACTGGTGGAGGAACCTGAGGACCCTTGAAGATGTCATTGGTAATGAATATCTCCCAGGAGATGTTAAGGAGGTTGAGATGATGTAGCACAATCAATTTGATTAGGGAATAGTGATAGAGCCTACTTATCTGTTAGGGTTATTTCTTTTTCTGTACAATGTAAGCCATCTTCTCAATGTTCCTGAATAAGAAATAAGGGATGCTCAACATTTTCACTCTTGTAAAATGAATAAGAAGCCTAATGTGATAGGTGTACAATCTAGAAAATCTGCTCTCACATGTGAAATATTTCATAATGATCCTCATCATAGGGGCATAATTGTCTTCAAGGAACTTGAAAGGAAAGGTCCTCTTCTTTTAATTTCTATACCTAGATTTGATGTATGGCTCATAATAGTGCTCATCCAAATCTTGTGCCTTATACCATTTCTCCCCCACATTTGGAATCCTTGTAGTATCAACAATGATGGAGGATGAAACTGTAAATGTCACCTTGGCAAGAGTTACCTTTTTATCATGGAGATTGGCTACAAAAAGCCTGGTCAGCTCAGGATGATGTTGAACACTTTCCACCTGCTCACAAAACTCATAACACCCTAGATGCCTAAAACAAGTGATAGTCATATGAGAAACCTGCAATTCTCTGATGTTTGATGGTTCCTCCCTGATAATTCTGCCTCCCTTGTGTGGTTTTTTCTGATGTTGAGGTTCATCTCCCAAACTCTCACTGCCACTGTTTTGCTCCTCCTCATAATCTCTATCCTCTTTGTCCATGTTTGTCAAATTTTGAAAGTGGGTAACCCTAGAGAAGGTACTGAAGGAGTAAGTATTGGTGATTAGGGAATAAGGGATATGGAGGGATTTGTTTGAGGGAATAGGATTCAAGGAATAGGTGGAGGGATGTGTAGGAGGGATTAGGGTTTCAAGGAATGAGTGGAGGGATGTATAGGAGGGATTAGGGTTTCAAGGAATGAACGAAGGGATTTGTAGGCAATCTAGGGTTTGATTTTCGAAATAGAAAACCAACTTCAAATTGACGAATTGAATTCCAAGAGGATAGCTTAGAGATTACACTTACTTTTTTATAGGCTATAGAAGGCAAACAACAAGTTTTGAGTGGCTGACAAAGTGTTTTGGCACTTTATGGCCCTATGCACAGTGCCATCTACAGGTGCACAGCTCTCTGGCTTTACGCACAACGTCATTCAAATTTGCACTGGAGAAACTTCCCTGTGTGCAGTGCTCCACTCCTATGTGTAGCGCTCTAACCTCTATGCATAGTGCCTCCTCCAACTGTTCTGTGCGCAGCGCCTTGTCTCCTATGTGCAACACTATTGGAAATAATACTGAGAGGGGGGTGAATCAGTATTATAAAATCAATAACTTTTTCATTTGCATACTTAGATTTATATACGCTATTTCTGTTAAGGGAACCCGCGTGTATACACAACTGTGTTTAGAGAAAACTGCGTATATCTTGCAGACTTCAAATTTAGTGAGCTGATCTTAATCTATGTATCAGAACCATAAAACAGTAATCAAGTCCATTAAACAGTACAGGAAATCACACACATGAACACAAGATATAAGGTGGAAACCCAATGTGGGTGAAAACCACTTGCTGCAATTCGTCTGTATCTTCTTTTTAATAAGAAATTTCTTTTACAATATTTTTGTACTGGTGCAGTCTTATACCAATACGCAGGCTTCTACCCACAAAAGGTTACAACCTTCTCTTGTTCTCCAGCTTCTCCTGCAAGGGAGCTACAGCCCCCTTAGCTCTTGTACTAGTTGATATACTAGTAGGTAGGTGCTGAGCTACAGAAGGCTACAACCTTCTCTTTTCTTCTAGGGACCACGTTTCATAAATTTTCATACTAGATCCATCAATAACATCAATCAAATATCAAATATATTTGCAACAACCAATCTCATTTGCACCAACCAAAAACTGAATCAAACAGTCACTTCTCTGAACACTGTAACCAGAATATAGTAACAGTAACTAGAAATCAATCCTGAACCCAGAACACTGCAGCAATAAACAAAAGTAGGTAAAACATATTTTATGAGATGTACGCTACTTCAATATGTAGAACTTGCATTCATACACTGTTATATTAAGGCAAACCTGTGTATACGCCATTTTGAATTACCGAACCAGCATGTATACACGCCTTTGCTATGCTGAACCTGCGTCTATAAAAGATAATTTACCCTTTTCAACTATTCAGATATTAGTTATACCCAAATCATCAGATTTATAGATCAAGTCATGCGCCGAATATAATAGATCAAAATCACACAAAGATACTTCTCTTCAAGCCTTAAGATCTTGACCCATCAATAGAAATTATCCTTCTTCTAAAGCTCAAGTTCCTCCTTGATTTAGATCCAGCTATGCACCATAACCCAATGACCAGTATTCTAGATCTTGCTCTTCATAAGATATTCAATCCTTGAGTGTCCTTACCTAATGATCTCCTTCCCCTTTTATAGTCTTAGGCATTAATACCATGGTCCAAAACCACTTAGAACCAATACCTCGGTCCAAATACTTGGGTTCAACACTTTGGACGAGATACCATGGTCCAAAACCATAGGTCCAAATACCAAGGACCAAAAACCAAGTTTTCCAAACTGTGCGCGCTTTTCTATGCATGAAAGTTCATGTATATGCATACGTTTCTTTTTGTCTGTGAATCCACGTGTATATGCAGCTTGGTCAACGGGAACCTGCGTATACCTCCTTTTCCTTTATTTTGAGACCATGTGAGCCTGAACTGTCATCTGAGTGATTTGCCAAGTGAGTTTCCATCAAGGACAATACCTATGCCATAGTGCCAATCTTGTGTCATAATGCCAACAATCTCCCCCTTTGGATTTGATGGCAACCCCAAGTCACTCTCCCTCTTTGTCATCAAGGGCAAAGGGTTACACTCCCCCTGAGTACATGCTAAAATCTCTACTTTGTTGTGTTGTCCATGCTCCCCCTGACTGTAAGCAATGTTTGTAAAAGATGTTCTACAACATGACTCTATACATCATAAATGACCTTCCTATCACCACAGACTCATACATAAATCCATCTCCCAACAAAATGGGGATATACCATAATTGACTCATTCACCCAACCCAGTGGGGATATTCCAAAAATTTATACAAGAATATCACATCATCCATCCCAGGCATAGTGGGGAAACAAAATAGGTCGTTACATGACCTTGATAATAAAAGAAATACATGACATAGAGACAAAATATCTAAGACAAGACTATGATAGTTATCAGCAACTGTCATCAGCAGCATCTGTCAATCACCATCCAGACCAGCAACCATGATCTCCCTTTGCACCTGTTCCACCTGAATAAAAAACAACTGTGAAATTGTACCAAGATCTTCTAAGGTAATGCCAACAATGCACTATTAGAAGTATATGCTCCCCCTGAACCTGTGCCAGATGATCAGACCCACATCAAACTCTTTTCATCCTGAGTCTGGCCCATTGATATTCTTCAAACCAACATATACACTATTGTATCCACAGAAACAGGTGTATGTACACGGATTCTCTTCATGAAACTCACCTACAACAACTTTTCTCTGAAACAGATAAGTGTCAACAGTAATATGATGCATCAACTACTCCCAGCTTTTATCTAAGGTATTCAAATGTTTCCTTGGGCAATGGTTTGGTGAATATATCAGCAACTTGTTCCTTGGAGGGAACATACTCCAATTTGACCTTTTGTTCAAGCACTTGTTCCCAGAGAAAATGATATTTGATAGGTATGTGCTTGGTCTTTGAATGCATGACTAGATTCTTTGAAATATTGATTGCACTTGTATTATCACATAAAATGGAGATAGGTGGAGTACAAGTGATTTGAATGTCTTGTAATGTTTGCATCATCTAAAGGAGTTGTGTGCAGCAAGATGCAACAACCACATTTTCTGCTTTAGCTGTAGATAACGCTATTGAACTTTGTTTCTTGCTGAACCAAGATACTAATCTACAACCCATAAAGAATGCACCACCACTAATGCTTTTTCTGTCATCCATGCTTCCTGCCCAATCTGCATCTGTATATGCATGAAGTGTGAGATCTATATCTCTAGGATACCATAAGCCATAGTTTTGTGTTCCCTAAAGATATTTGAAAATTCTTTTAACTGCCTGAAGGTGTGCTTTTTTTGGATTTGCCTGGAATCTTCCAACTATTCCTACTGCATGCATGATGTCTAGTCGGGTACTTGTCAGATAGAGCATAATACAAATCATGGATCTATAGGTTGGTTGATGTACTGCTGTTGATTCATCATTTGTGCTGAGGCTGCATCTTGTTACCATAGGGGTACATACTGGTTTCGAATCTTCCATGCCATATTTCTTCAAGGTCTACTTGAGGTACTTGGTTTGTGATAGAAAGATACCGTCTTTTTTTTGTTGGACTTATAAACCAAGAAAATATGTGAGCTCACCAAGCAAGGACATTTCAAATTCTTTCTACATCACCGAGGTAAAGTTCTAACTTATGTCTTCTTCATTGCTACCAAAGATGAAATCATCAACATACACAACAAGTATTAGCAATTTATCATTGTCAATTTTTATATATAGATTGTTATCTACCGATCCTTTTGAAAAACCTTGTTGATGGGGTATTTGTCCAGACGATAATACCAAGCCCTTGGAGCCTATTTAAGACCATAGAGAGCCTTTCTAAGTCTACATACAAGTTTTGGATCATTTCCAAGGATAAATCCATCTGGTTTCTCAATATACACTTCTTCTTCTAAGTCTCTATTTAGAAAGGCAAATTTCACATCCATTTGATATACTTTGAACTTCTCAAAGCTAGAAAGAGCAAGGAACATTATTATGGCTTCAAGTCTGGCAACCTGTGAAAAAATTTCTTCAAAGTCTATACCTTCTTGTTGAGCATACCCTTTACAAACAATTCTGGCCTTGTTTCTACTAACATCTCCATTTTCATTCAGCTTGTTTCTAAATATCCATTTGGTCCCTATGGCATTCTTATCATTAGGTCTAGGAACCAATTCCCAAGTGTTATTCTTTTCAATCTGCTCAAGTTCCTCATTCATGGCCTTGAACCCAACATTCATCTTTGCATGCTTCACTTATATTTTGTGGTTCGACGGAGGAGAGCAATGCGAGATAGCTTGAATCTTCTGTAATAGTTCTTCTTGTTTGAACACCTGCCTCTTTCTACCCCAAAATTTGAGTCTCTGGATGGTTCTTCTGGACATACCTGGATGGAGTCTTTTCTTCTACCCTTATCTGTTCTTCTGGTGCCTCATAAGTTTCTTCTTCAACATTAGTCTGATTTGATGTTGAAGGATAGTCCTCATCATCTTCAAAATCTTTGGTTTTTATCTGCTTTGGATTGTTGCCTACTTCATCAACCACCACATCAATACTTTCAACAATTTTTCCAAGTCCTTTATGGTAACACTTATATCCTTTACTTTGGGAAGAGTAACCAAGGAGAATGCCTTCATCTGCTCTAGGATCAAACTTGCCAAGTTTTTCATCAATCCTTTTGATGTAACATTTGCTTCCAAATACTTTGAAGTATTTTATAGTAGGATTCTTACCATACCAAAGTTCATGAGGAGTTTGAGTGCTATTTACCCGGATGTTTGTTTTGTTGAGAATAGTAACAACAGCAAATGCAACTTCACCCCAGAAGGTTGTAGGAGTTCTAGACTCGTCAAGCATAGCACGAGCCATTTGTTGAACTGTTCTATTCATCCATTCCACCACTCCACTTTGTTGAGGAGTCCTTACAGTAGAGAATTCCTTTCTTATTCCATGTTCTTCACAAAAGTCGAAAAATTCATCCGAGGTAAATTCCCCTCCTTGATCAAACCTGAGGCATTTGATTTTGTGATCTGATTCATTTTCAACCAAGGCTTTGAAAGCTTTGAAATTTTTGAAAGCTTCGCCTTTATGCTTCAAAAGTCCTATCCAACACATCCTGGATAAATCGTCAATGAACAATATAAATATTCTTCTCCACGAGGTGACTTTTTCCTTGATGGACCACATAAATCAATATGGACAAGTTCAAGTGGCTTACTAGTTGATCCTTCCTTCTTAGGGAAATATGTTATGGTTTTCTTACCAAACTAACATGATTTTCATATTGTATTGTCTGGAATTCTATTGTTAGGAAGATCGCGAACAGCCTGATATTTGCATTCTTTCCTTATCTGAGGGAAGCTTAGATGCCCCAATATTCTGTGCCATAACCAATGTTCATCATTTTTGCTTGTATAGCATTGTTGTTGTCCTCCCTTGAGTATGTATAAATTATTTGGAGTTCTTATGCCTTTGATCACTGTTTCTACTGTATCAAGCTCACGAACAATACATCCATTTGATTGAAATACTACCTCATTTCCTTGATCACACATTTGACTAAAACTCAATAGATTATGCTTTAAGCCATCAACATACATAACATTTCCAACATTGATCTTTTCTTTCAACAGAACAAAGCCTTTACCTTTTATGAGCGTAGGGGTGTCATTTCCAAATGAGACCTTCCTTTCCTTTTTCTAAGGCACTATATGACTGAAGTTTTTCTTTATCACCTGTCATATGTTTCGAGCATCCACTGTCGATGTACCACTGGTTTTCCTGTCCTTTCACATATAAGGCTATACCACATCTTTTTGGTTGTGGTTCTTTATTTCTCCATGTTTTGGGACCCAATGAAGCTTGCTCCTTCTGAGATGTTTGCCGAAACTTACTCCTGCATTCAGAATCTTTATGACCAAAGTTGTTACAAATAAAGAATTCTATTACATTTTCAAGAGCATAAAAGTTATTGTAGGTCCTCTTCATGATCCCAGTCACACTTCTTTGATTTCATGCTTCTCTAGTCATGATGGTCTTGTAGGCAACACATTGAGCAGCTTTGTGTCCAAAGTTATGACATGAGAAACATTGGCCATTAAAGAAATTCCCGCGATTATCAAATCTATCGACTAGATGATTGTAGTTTCCATTGACATTCATTCTTTAGGCAAATTGAGAATGATTTACCTGTGGTTGGTTGTAGCTTCTGTTCATCCTTGAAGTAGATTGGCCCTGATTTACTTGGTGATCCACTTTATGCCTTTGCTGACAATTGTCACCCTGTTCACTTCTCCTTGTTGCATCAAGATAACTTTTGGAGGTGGATGGCTTCTATGCTTGAGATGCTTCTTCAATATATCCAAGACCTGTCTTGACTAGAGGAGAACGCTACACTTTGATAATCTCATTTAAAGTTTTAGATCCTTTAGAAAATCTAAGATTAAGAGCTTTTGTTTTCTCAATATCTTTTCTAAGTCCCACAATTTCACATTCTAACTTTTCATTGTGTTTTTCCCTTTCAGCAAGTTGGAATGTCAGAGTATCTATAATCATACTCTTTTCTTATAAACAAATTTTAAGTTTAGAAATTTCTTCATAGAGACCATCTTCATCTATAGCATCCAAGAAATCATCATCTTCAAAAGCCATCAAAAGTCTATAATCATTACCATGTTCATCTTCATCACTATTTGAAAATCCATTATTGTCTTCATGTGTATAATAGCTCTTATTACTTACGTTCTGTTTTCTATTCCATTTAACTGGTTCCTTACCTTTATCAAGCTTATCTTTATGAGGACATTTGGTTGCATAGTGACCGACTCTTCCACAAGCAAAGCATTTGAAAGGTAGCTTACCTCTGAATCTTCTAGAATCCCATTGAAGTTTCTTGACAAAGTTTGATTCTTCCTCTCCTTCTGGCATATGTCCTGACTCATTGTATTCTCCTTTTCCTGAAGCTTTCAATTGTGGCTTCTCTCATGTATGATGGACCCCCTTTTCTCATTTCGAAAGCAATTAGAATTTCGTGCAGCTGTGACATGGTAATACTATGAAGATTTTGCTTTTCTTCTATGGCAGAAACTTTTGATTCAAACTTAGAAGACAAAGATCTTAGAACCTTTTCAACTAAAGTAACTTCTTTTATCTCTTCACCCAAGTTTTTCATGCGATTAACAATCTCATCTATACGTAGGAAATAATTAGCCACACTTTCATCATTTTGCATTCTAAGAGTTTCATATTGAATTCTGAGAGATTGTAGTTTTGCACGTTTTACCTGATCATCTCCTTCATAACTTAGAATGATCTTGTCCCATATTTATTTGGCAGTTTTGTGCTGCATAACCTTGACGAATTATGATTGAGATAGACTCCCCAATAGAGTATTGACAGCCTTTTCATTTGTTTCATACTGCTTTCTACTAGCCGTATCTGTAGGAGTTGCTGCTGGAAATGTGTATCCTCCTTCCACGATATCCAAAGCTTCTGTGCCAAGAGATTGAAGATAGGTTGTGATTCTTACCTTCAAATAGACGAAGTTGCTCCCATCAAAGATTGGTGGCCTGATGGATGCCTCTTTTTCGTAGTTGCTCATGATGATAGATCTTCCTTCAAGCGATCAAGCTTCTTCTGAAGGACTTGCTCTGATACCAATTGTTGGAAATAATATTGAGGGGGGGTGGGGGGTGAATCAGTATTATCAAATCAATAACTTTTTCATTTCCATACTTAGATTTATATATGCTACTTCTCTTAAGGGAACCCGCATGTATACGCAATTGTGTTTAGAGAAAAACATGTATATATTGCAGACTTCTAATTTATTTATTTGATCTTAATCTATGTATCAGAACCATAAACAGTAATCAAGTCCAGTAAATAGCATAGGAAATCACACACATGAACACAAGATATAAGGTGGAAACCCAATGTGGGTGAAAACCACCTGCTGTAATTCGTCTCTATCTTCTTTTTAATAAGAAACTTCTTTTACAATATTTTTGTATTGGTGTAGTCTTATACCAGTACGCAGGCTTCTAGCTACAGAAGGCTACAACCTTCTCTCATTCTCTAGCTTCTCCTAAAAGGGAGCTACAACCCCCTTAGCTCTTGTTCTAGCTGATGTACTAGTACGTAGGTGTTGACCTACAGAAGGCTACAACCTTCTCTTTTCTTCTAGGGACCACGTTTCATAAATTTTCAAACTGGATCCATCAATAACATCAATCAAACATCAAATATATTTGCAACAACCAATCTCCTTTGCACCAACCAAAAACTGAATCAAACAATCACTTCTCTAAACACTGTAACTAGAATACAGTAACAGTAACCAGAAACAAATCCTAAACCCAGAACACTGCAGTAATAAACAGAAGTAGCTAAAACATATTTTATGAGACACACGCTACTTCAATATGTAGAACCTGTGTGCATACGCTGTTATATTAAGGCAAACCTGTGTATATGCTATTTTGAATTACTGAACCAGTGTGTATATGCGCCTTTTCTATGTTGAACCTACGTATAGATCTATAAAAGATAATTTACCCTTTTCAACTATTTAGAAATCAGTTATACCCAAATCATCATATTTATAGATTAAGTCATGCACTGAATATAACAGATCAAAATCACACAAAGATACTTCTCTTCAAGCCTTAAGATCTTGACCCATCAATAGAACTTATCCTTCTTCTAATGCTTAGGTTCCTCTTTGATTCAGATCCAGCTATGCACCATAACCCAATGACCAGTATTCTAGATCTTGCTCTTCATAAGATATTCAATCCTTGAGTGTCCTTGCCTAATGATCTCCTTCCCCTTTTATAGTCTTAGGCCTTACTCAATAATATGGTCCAAAACCACTTAGAACCAATACCTGGGTCCAAATACCTGGGTTCAACACTTCGAACGAGATACCATGGTCGAAAACCATAGGTCCAAAACCATAGGTCCAAATACCAAGGACCAAAAACCAAGTTTTCCAAACTGTATGCACTTTTATGTGCATGAAAGTGCGTGTATATGCATGCGCGCCTTTTGGTCTGTGAATCTGCATGTATATGCGGCTTGGTCAATGGGAACCTGCGTATACCTCCTTTTCCTTTATTCTGAGAGCCTGTGAGCTTGAATTGTCATCTGAGTGATTTTCCAAGTGAGTTGCCATCAAGGAAAATACCTATGCCATAGTGCCAATCCTGTGTCATAATGCTAACACGTGCCTCTTCTCCTTAGCCAGCAATTGGCCTTAATTCCCCTCTCTCCTTCAATGCTCTTCTTTCACTTTTTCAAATGAGAGTGATGAGTTTGGAAAAGGAGTGTGACATCTTATATAGATATTGATTTTTATTTTTCATGAGGAAAACCCACTTTATAGTATTTTGAAACCTTTTCTTCTTTCCTCCAAATCTCTATTTAATACCTTTATCTCATTATCTCTTTTCAGGTGGATGATGCTCGGATTGAATTGATTTTTTCAGTGGTTTCATTTTCTTGTAGTAAGAAGAAATGTTTGGAGTAGCTAGGAACACTTATTACACAAAATGGATTGAATTACATCAAAAGAATATAAATCAACTAAAAATACTATGTTTTCATCTCAAAAACATGTTTTTGAGATGAAAATTACATTAGTGACAAAGATATTTATACAATCATCATGACTTATTGGAAATTACTCTATGTTTATTGGTCATCCTCATACCTTTGCTGCCCTTTATTCACACTTGAAATCATGCTTTTTTAACCTTGGAAATGAACCCTAAGACCTAATGGAAATACCTTGGAAATGAACCCTAAAACCTAATGGAAAGAAAATTGCCTTGACACCTAAAGTAACATATTTGAAACCTCGACTGAATACAACATGGAAATGGGTCAGCAAATGTACCTCATGAGGGAAGATTTGATTTTCTAAGAAAAATAAAACCATCAGTGGACCATTTTAACATGACCTAATGGAATGATCCAAAATTCAGTATGAGACACCTAAAATGAAAATGCAAAGAGCAGATTTGATCCCTGATGGAAGTATGCATATACTGACACTAATAGGTCTATCTCCATGATGTCACAGTATTTTTCAAGAAGAGATCTAACCACATATGCCACCTAAAGAAAATTTTTGAACGATGCCACAAATATAGGATAACCCTTAATCCCAAAAAGAATATTTTCGCAGTGTTTGAGGGTAACCTATTAGGCCATATCATTTCCAAAAGTGGGATTAAATTAGACCTAGTGTTAGGTCCCTATAATACTAGTGATTACCCCATTACTATTGTATTTGTATTCCTTATTAATATTTTTGTTCCCCTATTGTCCCCATATTTTTATTACTGTGCCCCGTAGAACCCCTCTATTGTTATTTTTGTGCCTTATCTTATTATTGTTAGGTTGGATGGGTTATACTGTGACTCCTTAGACTCCTATATATAGAAAGGAGGTTTTGTCATTTGAATCATGAAAGAATCATTCATTTGTGTAATGTGAAGGATGTTTCCCCCTCGAAGAGGCTGAATTCTAAGGTGTTGAATTATCTTTTCTATCTTTTTTGTTATAACATTTGGTATCGTAGCTTTGGATTCTAGGGTTTCGCTGCTCCAAATAGGTCATCGCGGCATTTTCGCTATAATTTTTTTTCTGCAATGTTTCAGAAGCAAAAGAAAAACCCATTTGAAAATAAATTGCACTAAACCTTGGGTCCAAATTTTAGAGATTTTCGCACTATATTTGCGGAGATATGATCTGAGGAAATTTGTCTTTTTGCACACTCCTGAATTACATTCCAAATAAGTGACCTAGGGAAAATCGTCATAACTTTCTCTCTGAGAATCGAATTGAAATTTTGTAAGAAGGTAAATAAAGAGGACGGAATGTAGTTTCTTCTCTATATTTTTCAGAGCCAAAGGTCGATACAGGGACATGCGGCACGTCGTACAAGTTCGCTTTACTGAACTAGTCTATAATCAGGTCATTGTGGGAGATTTGGCATAACTCTTCCTTGGAGAATCCAATTTGGATCAGACTAGTGGCATTGGAAAGAGGACACAGAGAGCTACTGCAGATCATAGTTTCAGAATTGGATGATCCGAAATTACAGAGATACATCAGAGGCAATATCAAGCTCCTACAAAGTGAAAAAAGGTGTGTAGATTTTTTAAAATTTTTGCTTAAGCTTGGTTTGAAAAATTATTTTGAAGGAATTCAAAGGGCATAGTAGAGAATTATTATCGGTACTTATGCCCCGAGGAAAGAAAATGCAAACACCTAATAAGAAACCTGAAAGCTCTAGCATGACTTATGAAGAACAGGAAGAAATGCTACATGATATATCAAAATTACAAGACCAAGTGCAACAAATGTCACTCTCACAAAAGCTAATAGAAGCTAAGATAAATGGTGTGGAATCTAATATAAAGGGCGTAGAAGCTAAGATGAATGGTGTGGAAGCTAAGATGGACAATTTGAAGATAGATTTGAAGACATATTTGAAGATAGGCATGGCAGATTTGAAGACAGATTTGACAAATTTTCTACAAGAAATACTTACTAATGGTGAAAGGGTAGTAAAGGAAACTCATGATGCAAACAAAAAAAATGTTAATCATGACTTCATAGACTTTAATGTTGGATTGAAGGCCCACCATATTCCAAAAATCAATATGAGGAAGTTTGATGGCAAGGATCCCGC
>APFE031431303.1:63700-87643 GCA_000404065.3 Pinus taeda
GTCTGACTTAGTCTGCGTGTTGAATTGGAAAATGGAATTGTATTGAACATTCATCAAATTACTATCTGCAGGGAAATGGTCTTGTTGAGTCTACCAAAAAAAAAACCTCATTCACGTTGTCAAGAACACCATTTTCTCTGAATTAAGGAACTGGCACTCTGCTTTAGTGAATGCCTTATGGGCTAACCAAGGCATGCCAAAACCTTCCCTAAACACCTCTCCTTACTTCCTGGTGTATGGGAAAGAATTCATCCTACCCCCAAAAATCTACTTGTCTGCCCTTCAACTTTCACAAGAATCCCAGGGCAAGCCATGCTTATTGGTTCAATGTAGGATAAACACTCTTCACAATCTATAGGAAGAAAAGAAAAAAGAAAAAGAAGTTTTTTTACTTCACCAGAGTTGTATCAAGAGATGGTTCGACAAGAAGTCTTCCAAGAAGAATGAATTTAGTGTGGGTGAATTAGTGTTGAAGTGGGACAAATCCCACAAGGAAAAAGGCAAACAAACTAAGTTCCAATCCATGTGGATCGAACCATTCATTATACATGAAAAGCTTGGGCAACACACATTTCATCTGCAATAACTAGACAAGAATATTGACACTTTTCCTATTAATGGCCAAAACTTAAAACATGATTTTCAATGATGATTTGGGGTTGTGCCTTGCCCTATGTACATATTTTGTATTCTTCCTTTTTTGTTTGTTGGTCTTGTTTTGCTTTTGTTTGTGTAATTAAGCATCATATGTGAACGTGTTTTCCGACTTCCTTGCATGTAGATTAATTGAAAAGAGTCTTGTTACACCAAAACATTTGGATAACTTTCATCCTCCTTATTTGTTTTGGGTCACACATTTTGGTTGATGAAGTTCCAACGGAAAATATGATCCATCCGTAAGGAGAGTTTTGGTCAAACCGTGATCCTTGTGACTATTATGGAAATCTTATGCCACACTTGGTTTTTATGTTTCAGTGATTTCATGCTTATCCAATTAGTAGAAGAGGGAAAGGGAAAAAATATAAATGATAAAACCTAAATCATAGGTCTCTATATGATTATCTGAAGGAACAACCTCTCCTGATCTCAATAAGTTGGGATCCCTCTTCTACCCACGAAATGAACAAGTGTCAGTGAAAAATCCTCTTTAAATATATAAATAAATGCGAAAGAAGAGAAATGATTCCTGCGCAAAGAGGTGAAGTAAGAAACTCAGTCAAGCTACTGTCCAAGATCATTGGCAACAGAGAAATGTTTGTGTTCCTATAGTGAATGTGTCGAGGTACTGTCCAAGCCTATTGGTAGCGGAGCAACACCAGAGATGAAAGAAAATATACTCTGAAAATATAAAGCTCACGAACTTCACTACCCTTTCCAATTCGAAACATTGCAATTTTATTTAATCTTATGTACATGTTCAACTGAGGAAGGCATAAAGGGGACCATATTTATTCATAGGGTAAGTGGGGAAGACAAAGTGATATGCACAATGAATCAATACTCCCTGAGGAACTGAGACCCTACAAAAATGAGTGACTGAGATAGAGAAGCTAAAATTCCACCAAAGTATCACCAAGTGTTGTCACTGCTACAACACCCTCCACAATTTTTCCTACATCAAATTTCAAAGCCTACTTTGGCCTTTCATGTTGTTGTCGCAAACATTGAAGTCTATCCCATGTGTTTTGTTTAAGTGTTTTGGTTTCTTTTGAAAAATAGGAAAAAAAATTTCTTCTCACATGTTAGCTATTGCATAATGTGTATAAGCCTTCTTTGGTGGTTTAAAGGGGTCATATTTGTGTAAATGAGTTGATCTAACCATGTAAACATATCTTGCATTCATTTCCCAAGTTCTAAGTATTGTCGCACAAGTGTCATCACGGTCATCACAAAGTGTATCTTTAGTGTCGCACTTGTCATAAGTTATTGAAAGTTGTCACATTGAGGGAAGTTTGTTTTTCATGTGTCCTAGATGATATGTCTTATTGCGTCGTCAAGTATTCTAAGTGTGTGATCATAGTCAAAGTATTATCACTGTTCACATTAGCCTCCTCGATCTCGCACTTAGTAAATTTCATAAAACTTTCCGACCAAGCAACCCAACCTCATCCGGCCTTCCTAAACTATGCATTGCTCAGTCTCACTCCTCTAGCCGTGACCTTGTCCCTTGACACTGTGCAATGTTTAGTTCCTTCCTCCCAGGACTGTTGCATTGCACAGTTCCAGGGCTAAATACTGAACCTTAGCTCCCATAATTGCACAATCCATCTTCCCATCTTGGCCTCAACTGTGCATTACAAAATAATTAGCCTTAAGCTCAACCCTTGAGCCTCTGAGGTATGCAATTGTGCAATGGCCCAACCTCCTTTGTCTCCCAAAAATCTGCAATGGTTTGATTCAGTGCCCATCCCCTCGACCTGTCACAATAACCTTCAAAATTGGGAATTTTCTTCCCTCATCCCAGCCAGGAGTATGAATTGCATAGTCTCAAGGCTCAAGGCTCGTCCCCGACTATTTGAACTATACAATTGCGCAGTCACTGAGCCCCCCCCCCCCCCCCCCCCCCCCCCAACTTGTCACCTGGTTCCATCTCAGTAAGTGGATCAACATGTGTCATCTTAGACTAGGGGTTTTATCAAGCTAATGTTGTCTTGTCATGAGGGACTTGCAGATGCAGGTACTGTATCATACCATGACAAGGTGATGAAGAAGGATATGGAGAAGGGAAACATTCTAAAAGACACCTATGTAGTTGATTATGCAATATGATCAACCAAGAGAAGACAAAAAGGACACCAGTTTGTAACCACAAGTATATACTTGATATCGTTGAAGAATCCTTACCTCTAAGCCATAAGGAGGTGGATAGAATAACTTCCTTAAAGAATACATGTAGAAAGAAACAACAAAAGTGGCTTGACATTGCCATATCATCAAGCAGTCCATGTCAGCAATGTCATGTCATGTCATGAGTTATCATATGCCACATCATCATTGTGGGTTATGTAATTATCTATTCAAAATGTATTGTAAAGTGGAAGTCCAAAGGACACATTCAAAATATGAAGAGTCTTGTAAAGTCAAAAATTCATAAGAAGTCAAAGAGACATGAGGGTAGTCAAAGGGTCACAAGGAAGGTGAAGCATCACCTCATTGGTTATATATACCCCCTCATTGTATGAGCAAAGGACTTTTCACCTTGGCTCCTCCCACATAGCATTAGAGAGGAAAGCCAGTTCTTTTGAGGAGAAAGAAGTGGCTCAAATGCTCCACTATTGGAGCTAGTGGTGTTCATTGTATACATGTGTCCTAGAAATTTTACTTAATATAAGAAGCCTCATGGCCAACACGTTATTTATGCATGGATTATGAATATTTATAAAACTATTTTGTGGATGTTTACAATTCATGTTTTCTTTCATATGTGCTGAAGTAGTTGAACTATTTCAAAAGGTTTAGTACTTATCATATTGAGAATGTGTTGTAATGGTTACTATTGTTGTCACATCCTTGTGGACTATTCTACTGGATATTACACATATCTTTCTTATTGATTGGTTGTATTGACCGTCACATCTTTGTGGACTATTCTGTTGGATGTTAGATGGTTCCTTCTTGGTTATGTGTATCTCTACTAGGGTGGTACTATTACCTCTCTATTAGAGGCTCACTTTATTTTCTCCCTTTGCAGTAGAAGAACCTTGACACACTTACAACCAAACACTCACCAGGCATACTCACTTGCTTTTCGAAGGCACATTTTCATTCCTCTCTCGTGTTGACAATCGGAGCCAAGGAAAACCTTTAAGAAACTAACTCTGGCATATTTCGGATGGGGCTCCTATCCCAAATAGTGTGAGGTCTAATTGGGACCACATATCAGGGAGACCCCTTGAATGTTGGTAGGTCCAACACTGCCAACAAGTACCTATATACATAGTTAAAGGCAAAGAATTCCTTTGATAGGTCATTTGTGGTGGGATTGAAGGTGTCATTCTTTCTCTAGAAACATAAATGATTTGTTTAAGGCCTAATGCTTAGGTTTTTTTCCCTTGACCATACCTAGGATCTAGAGGCTCATAGTTAATGTTCAAAATCTCATAATACTAAATATGCCCATCCAGATATCAAGGATTCCTTAGAAAGGTCCTTTATAGTGGTTCAACATGTCATTTTTGTTTGTATGTTTAGAAGCGTCCTTTCAGACCTAAGGTTTAGGTTTACTATTTTGATCATGTCTAAGGATCCAAAACCCATACACGATGCTCAAAATATCCTAATTATGCCCATCTCCACACTTGAAGGCCAAATATTCCCTTGCTATGTTATTTATAGTGGTTTGAGGTGTCATACCATGACATTTGAGCCCTAGAAGCTGCCTAAAACCTTTAGGGGTTATATGTTGTGGTTTAAGACATCATTCTTACCTTGGATTCCTAAAATCTTTGTTCTTTGACAAAGGCTTCGATTTCCCCTCTTGACCATACCAAGGCCTTGAGAAATGTATCTAATTCTCAAAGCATTGTGACAAACTAACATCCTTTCTTAAAGGCCAAGGACACCCTCGAGAGGTCATGTGTGGTTTTTTAAGGAATTGTTCATGGTTATGAATCTCTTAAAGCTCTATTTAGGACATAATGCATCACCTTCTTCCCTAGATAATTTCCAGAGTCTTAGGACACATAATAGTACTCAAAAACAACAATGGCATCAAAATACCCAACCGTAAGCCATGATACACTCAAGATGCCATGTGTGGTTATTCGAGGCATCCTTATTTTGGATGGCTAAAAGCTTCCTTTAGGTCCTAGGGTTCATACTTACTCCCCGAACCATGTCTAGGGCCCAAGACCCTTATCTGGTTCTACAAAATGCTAATAGTACTCATATACCTAGCTATAGGAAAATGATTCGCTTGAGAGGTTAGTTATGGTGGTTTAAGGTAATGTAGTTCACCCTAGGAGCTCAGAAGCTTCCTTTAGGTCCCAACTCTTGGATTTTTTTTCCTTATGATCATATCTAGCATTTGAAGAATCATACTTAATGTTCTAGACCTTATCTGAACTTACACATGAACACAACAAATTACCGATATAACCATAAATATAGAGATGCAATAGAAATAACACTTCATTTCATTGATATCAAATATTGAAATATGCTTACAAACAAAATAGAAATAAAACTAGATCCAATTATGGTAGCTTATCTCTGAGAAGAGATGTGGCGGTGTTGTAGGAAAAACCCAACACCCTCCATTTTTTACTTTTTTGTTTTCAAATAATGGGGACCCTTTCCATTAATTTTTTGCTAAATCACCTTTTAAAATTTTATTTTTGTTAAGTGTCCTACAATTTTTCCATTTTTTCATTTTCATTATATTCCTATTTTGATTGCTTCATTGAATTCAACTTTTCACTATCTTTCCATTGGTACTTGTTTCGTCTCATTTTGTTACACACTTTGTAAATGGTGTTCATCCAAAGTTTGGTAATTTTTACCACCTCAGTTCAAAAATGTACAAAAATATATATTATTTTAAATTTTGTAATTAAATTATTAATTCATTGTAAATATTAATCCCTAGTTAATTTTTACTAACTTCTATTTTTCACTAACAGTCCTACAAAATCGCTTAGCCAAATTATAGAACAGTTAAAAATGTGTTTTCAATATTTCGGTAATTTATTTCAATTCCTAATTTTAAAAGAAATTACGAGACCCAAAATCTCAAAATTGCAAGGTGGTTGTAGTTCATTTTGTATAATTTTTAATTCCACTCCAAGTGGACCCCACTTCACCTCAGCTCCTCCCTTCCGATATAAATCTTTCAAAATTTAAAAGTTTCGATTTAATTCTTCCAAAATTTAAAACTTCTGATTTTATTCGTCCAAAATTCAAAAGCTCTGATATCCCAATATCAGAATATTTGCGTATTGATGTTTCTTGTTTTTGTTTCTGCGCATATAAAATCTTTTGATATGTATCGGCCTCCGACCTCTGATACACGATTATTTCGTGACCATTTTTTTTTATTATAAGGTTCCTTTATGACTCTTGACCTTCGTCATCCCTACGTCATGCTTACCTTCATATACCTCCAAACTCACTCCACCTCTCAATCCACCTCACATGTTAAGCTCCCTCCTCATCATGTTTGATTCACATAGGGAAACAAAAAATCCATGTATTTTTGGTTTTTGTTTTGAATTCTTGTCAATATTATATATATATATATATATATATATATATAATATATATATATATATATATATATATATATAATAATTAATTTAATTTATGGTATTAATATAATATAATTATATTTTTAATTAATTTGGATTTCATTTTAATTTTTAAATTAAAAATTATTTTGTTATATATAATTAGTTTATAATTAGTTTGGTTTAAAATTGTAATAACAATTAAATTAGTACTCATTAAGAATAATTGTAATTTAATTTATGATTAAATTTTAATTAAAAAATTTGTTTTTTGGCCTAGGCAACAAATTCCCCAGAATTCTAGCAGTTTTGACACTTCAACTTTGGAATCTCATAAGTTGAGTTTTACTTGGCCAAATGAGGCCCAGGATGGCTTGTTGGATAGATATATCATGGAAAATATTTGTAAAGTAGTTGCATGACCAAATTCAGTCATTAAATGAGTCTAACATTCAGTAGAAAATCAAGCTCTGAATTTTTAAAGAAAATTAATTTCCTGAGTTTAATTTTCTGCATGTTCATTTTCTCATAGCCTTTTTAGAGTGCAAATCCATTCATTGATGTTCTCCTTGACCAACTAGATCTTTACAGGGATCAATGAACAGTCCAAATTTCCTTTTATTTATTTAATTAAGTTTTGATTCGAGATATTTTGTGTTCCAGATTTGGTATTTTGATTTTAATTTGTATTTTAATTAATGTTTTATTGGTTTTGACAGGGAAACAATTGAAGAGATTAGGAAAAGAATATTTCAATCATTGGGATTACTCCAGCAATAGAAGAATAGGAAGTTGGACCAATGAAAATTGTTGGAGCAGAATTACTCTTCAATATCTCTCCTATTTGGAATTCATTTTGTAAATTATAAATAGTGGTTTGTAGAATGAAAAAAGAGCTTCTCTTCTCTGAAATTATGGAATTCTTAAAAGCACTATTGTAATGGAGATTTAGAGTTGTAAATGAGAGGAGAGTAAATATCAGATATGAGGGATAATTGAGGATTTATCTTCTGCAAATCTGAACTATGTATGGGGAGTAGAGCTTGCATTATTGCAACTCTTGTTTTAACAACAAAGTTTATGAGTTGTGGAGGATTGTTGGAGATCAGAACCAGAGAAACGGTTTCAATAAATTGGTATTTAAAATACTATTGTTTTTATAATTATTTCGTTTATGATAGAAATATGTCATTTTTATTCATATTTGTGCACTATTGTCAATGTGAGTAATTTTCCTCAATCATATGTTATTATTTATCTGTACTCTTGTGTGTTGAACTCTGTTTTTTGAGTAACTATTTACTCAGAAATCAATCTTTTAATTCTGATTTAAAAAACAAAAATATTTTGTGAACTATTTCCTTATATTATTGTTCAATCATTTGAGTTACTAATTTAATCACCATCATCATTTTGTGAACTAATTCCTAAATTTTGTTGAATAATTATTCTTGTTAATAGGTCTCTAAACATAATGTGTTTTGGTATTCATACTATTAGCTAATTGAACTACTTCATTAGCTTGATATTCATTATAAGCCAGAAATATTTAAAATTCAATCATTTAAATACTTTTCTCTCGATTAGGTTATATCTACATCTTCCTAATCAAGATAGACTAAGGTTTTTTTTTCCTTTTGCTTGCACTCTAGGGTTAATTCGCATTTAGATTTAATTCTACATTCGTAGAAGTCCTCTTATTAAAGAGACAAACTTTAATTGTGACTTGGCTGAGTCCCAGATTAGCTTAAGGATCACGTTTTTGCATAATCAACAAGAGGGCCGATCTAATGTATCTTATCTATTGGTAAGTGAAAGTCATACTTTTAGCTAGTAGAGATAAAGAGAAGGTAATTGGACCTAGTTTAACGAGTTGGAACCACCATTCCAAATGGAAAAGAAGATGCTCTAAGGTCCCAACTAGGTGGTCTCCCTTATAATGTTGAGGCAGAGAATTTTGATCCTTCAACATTTGTGGTGCTAGAAGGAGGATCTGATGACTTGTTGTCTTTCAAATTTTTTGTATTTTAAATTTTTATTTTAATCATAATGGATCCTCTCAAACTACCCATTTGGAGTTGTATCTCTAGATGTGCATCTGCCAATACTCCACCAGAAATAGTAAGACACTTGTCAAAGGTAAAGTTTAACGGTAAGGGAAATGTTTTTCAAACTCTACTTTTCATGATATTGATGAAGGTATTATATGCAATATTTTTACTCTTACATTCTTAGGAAAAACCAGAAATTGGTGTAAATCTCTTCCAGTTGCCTCTATTCACAGTTGGAATCAATTTATCACAATGTTCCTTTATAAATTTTATATTTATGATTATGAACAGGTGTGTGATGAATTTGAAGATCTACGAAGGTTTGAAAATGCATCTCTTTTAGATTTTACCATTATATTTCAACTAATTTGCTTGAGATTCAAAGCTGAAGATAGACTTTCATGAATTGAATTGATAGATTGGTTTGAATATATTTGTTCTCTTCCTCCAATTTAAAATCCATATGAAACAATTGCAAGCTTTGATGACTCTCCTTCAACTTCTAGTAATATTATTAAAAATTCTGATATAGAGGTGCATATTAATCATGATGAAGTGGCCTCAACCATATATGATAATTCCTAAATTTAGTACACACCTCTTACAATGTTAATGATAATCATACTAATGAACCATTCTCACAAAGATTGCAATAATTTGATAAACAACTACGTGAAGAAATCAGTAACAAACTTGAACGACAATCTGCCACGATATTTGAAAAGCACTATGAATTAAATTCTGAAAATCATATTATAAAGGAACAAGTACAGACAAAAAATGAAGTTTTCAATAATATGCAATCTACTGCATAAATTTCTGAATTCTTTCATGCCGATCAAATAAAAAATTTAGGGCAACCAAAGAATGTTCTTCAAGAAAGTATTAGTAGACAAATGAATGATCATAAATCTGAAATTCACAATGGAAAATATTTACAAGAATTTGCAAATAGAGATATTTTCAAATTCATTGCTTATGATTCTCATTTTCTGGTCCGAAATTGAAAAAGGTATTATAGACTACGTGTGAAGTTTCCTATGTTACTTAGTGCAATGGATCGATAAGATTGCAAATAACATAAACACTTAAACAATTAGAAAAACATAATCAAACACATCAACACAACCAGAATTGATAAAGGAGTTCACTAGACTTTTGGCTACGTATCCTTGTCCTTTAGCTTCCAGTGTTGACCTCTTTATTATGTTCTTCAAATAGTTGTTACAGGTGTAAGCTCAAAAGCAGAGTCTCAAACATGAAAATGGATCTCATCGTGGTGTTCAGCTCAAATCCTTGAGTCGAAACGAGTATACACTCCATCGTACTTAGTCACTCTGACCTTCAGACCCCCTGGAATGGTTCACAACACACTCTCCTATCAAATTTTCTATGTTATGGTATTTATACACCACGTACAGTTAAAAATTACAATAAACATGGAATAATATGTTTATAAAAGAAACAGACTATAAACCAAAGGACCGACGAGTGCGAGGTGGACCCTGACTGTCCGGCCTTTTCTTGATGCTAATCTCAAGAACAAACATTTTGACGGCTATTGCGTCCCGCTCATCAACTACTCCAGACAATCTACACTGTCGATTGGTCCTGAGGGATCCGATGGCTGTCGCGCGCTCTCGCACTCCAACTAGCATGTCTACTAATTCCCAGAAGGCATGCGAGAAAGCAGTTTCAGGCTGCTAAGTGTTGACCGCTGAGTGGAATCGCACAGATTTTTGGAAAACCATTTCCTACCTTGAAGGAACGTGATAAACCACTTACCGCTTCCCTGCCAGAACTCAAAGGAGTTTATCTTCTTTTTTCATAACTTTATTCCGTCTATTTTCCAAGATAACCTATTTACATGTTTCGATGCGATATGCATCAATCTTCTTTGATTGAACAATATTCACCCTTGTTCATTGATCCCCTCACCCATGGTATGAACCAATCATAGACTTCCACATCATCTTCTGCACTGACATCATCAAGAACCTATGACTCTTTCTCAGGTTGCCACATGTCCCGCTGACGTAGGCATTGACTTTTGACCTAAATCTTTAATTGGCTCTAATTTTCTCATTCGAACTCAGATTTACCCATTTTTTGCACCATTGGCTTCGTATTCATGATCGCTTCAACATGATTCCACTTTCACCTGTATTTGAAGACTTTTGATATTGAGGCTATGTTGAATCCATTTTGGATCACTCCTCCCTACTGGAATCTTTTGGTCCACCAAAAGTTGGTTTTAGCTATCGAGTAAGTGAGGATAAAGTTCCTTCACTTTTCCAATCTCTATCCATCATCTTTTACTTGGATTTGTACCTTTGAGTCCAACTCGAAGATACTCAACATTTCCCCTTCGCGAAGTTCTTATCCTCCTGTCTAGAATTGGGTCCTCCTGTGACTCATTGAGATACTCGGGCAATAGATCCTCAATGGAAGGAAGCTAACATTCCTCTTTGGGATCTTCAATCAATGAAGGTTCATACAACCTCAATTTTTCAACATTTATGACTGAATAGATTTGCATATAAGCTGGTAGATCAAGGCGGAAAGCATTTTCACCAATTTTATCAAGTATTTTTAAAGGACCATATCTAATTGGTTTCAACTTTTTACCTTCCCCTTGCAGTCTTTCTTTGTTGATGTACAGCTAGACTTGATCACCAACTTGAAAACTATGCTCAACTAGATGCTTCTCATGTTGCACCTTATACTTTTCTTGGCTTCTTTCTAGTTGTTCTTGTACTTCCTGGTGAATTTCCTGGATTTGTTCAATGAACTTGGTTGTTTGTCTACATCACTATGTCCATCAACTGCTATGTCTTTACCAAAGACAAAATCCAAGGGAGACTTAGATATAAAACCAAAACAAGTATCAAAAGGATATCTCTAAGTAGAAGAATGTTTTGCATGGTTTTAAGCATGTTGCACATAACACAAATGCTCATCCCAAAGTTTGGGATGCTTGTTGTAATATCCTCGAAGCAACTGTATCACTTACACCAAAATGACCTGATATGAGAGAAGTATATGCTTCTCGAATTATCTTAACTCTTTCAATTTTTGGAATGCATAACTTTCCCAAATGATATAAGAGTTTTTCCTTTATATAATAATCCAATTCTTTTACCTGCTTACCATGACTTAAAGTTGCATATACATCCTTAAAATCTATGTCTTGAGCATATTGTTCAATGTAACTTTCATGAATTACTGAATTATGCTTAAGTATCGTGGCTGCATTTATAATTGGTCTTGATAACCTGTCTGCAACCTTATTATGTATGCCCTTCTTATATTTGATAACAAGATGAAATTGTTGTAGAAAACCCATCCACCTGTAATGTCTTGATTGTTGCAATTTAGTTTGTGAGTGTAAATATTGAAGTCGTTGATGATCTATGTGTATGATTGTTTCATTACGCATTATGTAATGTTTCCACTTTTTAACACTCTGAACTAATGCATATAATTCTTTATCATATGTAGGATAGTTAACTACTGTTGATGTAAAGGTCTCAGAATGAAAGCATATAGGCTCCATGTGCTAGATCAACGCTGCCCTCATGGCATATTCACTTACATTTTTATCGATCTCAAATGGGTGTTGAAGATCTGGTAGTGCTAGTACTGACGTTGTACTGATCCTTTATTTCAATGTGTCGAAGGCTTTCTATTGTTTGTCTCCCCACAGAAACACCTGTTTCACACTTGTCAAAGCATGTAAAGGAGTAGAAATCAACGAAAATTTAGAAATAAAATTTCTCCAGTATTGCATTGCCCCTAAGAAACTTCTAACTTCTGTAGCAGTATTGGGTTTATGCCAATTTAAAATGACTTCGAAATTAGAGGGATCTATCTTCAATTCACCACCCGCTACAATATAACCCAAATAATTCAAAGGTGTTCTGCCAAATTCACATTTTGACAGTTTCACATAGAGATTTTCTCTTTTTAAAACTTCTAAAATCTACTTTACATTTTCATCCCATGTCCTACTAAAAATAAGAATATCATCTAAATAGACTATTACAAAATCATCAATAAATGGTCTAAATACATCATTCATAACTCGCATAAATGTAGCAAGAGCATTAGTTAAGCCAAAAGTTATAACCAATCATTCATAAAGTCCTTGCTTCGTCTTGGAAGCAGTCTTCCATACATCCTATTTTGCAACTATGATCTGATGGTAGCCGCTTCGCAAGTCTAATTTAGTGATGTAAACTACATCTTTTAACTGATCTAATAAATCATCAATACAAAGAAGAGGATAACGATTCTTTATTGTGATTTTATTTAGTGCTCTAAAATCAATGCACATTCTCCACGAACCGTCTTTCTTTTGCACCAACACGACAGGTGATCCGCATGTTAATGTTCTTGGTCTAATAACCCTTTATCGTTCAACTCATGTACCTACTTCTTTATCGTTGCCTTCTCTAGAGCTGATAACTTGTACATTCCAATGTTAGGTAGTGGAGCATCTTGCTGCAAATAAATTTCATGTGCTATCTCTCGCTTGGGTGGAAGCCCTTAAGGCTCTTGAAATAGAATATCATAATCGGAAACAACTTTAACTAGATATGCTTTCTGTTTAGGATTACATCCTTGGAATGCATCAGATTTATCAATGTCCTTTGCTTTTACAAGCATTAGTAAAAATTGCTTACTTGAATTTACAATTCTTTTTATCTATCCTGAATTTATGAAAGAGAAGTTATCTTTGAGTTTATGAGCCCTTACAATATATTCAATTCCATCCTTAGTGAGTTGATACTCATTTTTAGCTCAATAGAAGATAGCTTTTCTATCGTACAAGTATGGACTTCCTAATAACATTCCACATATGTCCAATGGGACTATGTCTAACTCAACCTCCTCTACAAATGTTGACTCAATAGAAAAACAAAGTTTACATTCTTTCATAACTTGTAGCTTTGTTTTATCACACACCCAACCTAATGGATATGGATTTTTATGAGGTTTTGTTTCTAGACCCAACTTCTTTACAATTGTTTCGGAAATCAAATTAACTTGTGAACCACTATCAAATAAAGTATCAATTTTAGTGTGCTTGGAAGTGACTCTAATATGAAATAGCTCATTTCTTTTCCTCTCAGAACTTTCATTATCAATAGAATGTGAAGAATTACTTGTAGATGTTTCATAATATTTACCTTTTATACATGTAGTTGTAACCATTGTTTCATCACCTGAGTCTGATCTCAATTCCTTTTGAATAGCAGCAACATTCTTTCTTCTCTTTACCCCCAAACTTCTTAGGCTTCAATTGTATATGCAAAGACCAGCAATATGCCTCATCATGTCCTTCCTTCTTACAATGAGTGCATGAAGATTTATCCTTCTTCACAGTGTTTGTTTTCCTCTCCTTCCATTTCAGTTTCTTCTTGTCTTTATTCTTGCTTTCAATAGATTTGGATTATTTCCTAACATCTGGGGTTACATTTTTACCTCTAGCCTCTAGATGAGTTGCTTGAACTGATACATCATCTAAGCTAGTGGGATTAAACATAAGTATAGTATGCTTCAAATAACTATGAAGACCACCTATGTATTTTAACAATGTCTCTGGTGAGTCCAATGATATGCCTAATGTTAAAGCTCTCTTACGAAATTCCTGAGTATAACTCTGAACACTTTGACCCTTCAACTCACATAGTGTTTTCCAACTCATCATTACTTGTTGCATATAAGCCAAAGGATAAAGTTGCTTTATAATGGCAGAAACAAATTCATTCCAAGTTGAAATTATTTTACCATGCTTTTGGAGATCTTCTTGTGTCTTGCCTTCCCACTGCATAAGTGTGGTTCCTCCAAGTTGAAGACTAGCCAGCTGGATCTTCTTTCTTTCTGAATCAACTTTCTGCACCTTGCAATATACATCAATTTGCCTTATCCAATTATCAATATTTTCAGCATTAATTTATCCATCATAAATTGGCAAATCAATTTTTACATCTAATTTGATCAAAGTGGCTTTCTTTTTCTTCTTCTTAGAAGAACTAGTTTTATGATAAAAAGATGATGATGATGATGATGATGGTGATGATGGAGGAGATGGAGGAGGCTTTTCTCCTTTTCCTTTATCTTCTTTATCTAGAGGGAAAAAAAAGAAAAGGTTCCTCTGCTCCTTTGTCTGGTCTAGGTGATGAAGTGCCTTCAGCTCTACCTTTCTTAAACTCATGATAAATCTCTTCCACCATGGCAAGTATCGTCATGAAACTATCCAAGAACTAGGATTCTGACCCAAGTGGAGCTTCATCTACCATTCTTCTTCGTGAAAAAAACCTTCGAATCTCTGGATTCACCTCAACAAGTTCACCTTCAACTCATTCGATCCTCAGCCTAGTAAGCAATCAAATCTCCACACAAACTTGTCAAACCTTAAAAATGTTAAGCTCTAATACCACTTGATCTGAAATTAAAAAAGGTATTACAAACCATGTGTGAATTTTCCTATGTTACTTAGTGCAATGGATCGATAAGATTGAAAATAACATAAACACTTAAACAATTATAAAAACACAATCAAACACATCAACACAACCAAAATTGATAAAGGAGTTCACCAGACTTCTTGGCTATGTCTCCTGGTCCTTTAGCTTCCAGTGCTAACCTCTTTATTATGTTCTTCAAAGAGTTGTTACAGGTTTGAGCTCAAAAATAGAGTCTCAAACATGAAAATGGATCTCACTGATGTGTTCAGCTCAAATCCTTGAGTCGAAACAAGTATACACTCGACCATACTTGGTCACTTGGTGAGCACCAGTATTGCAGCAATAATGCTGCAACTCCTGGGCTTCCTACTTTACTTTTATCAACCCAGTAGTTCGTAACAAACTTGGAAGCAACAATGTTGTATGCACAAGTACTAGTTCTTACTACAGGCTGCCACTTGGTCAGCTGGCGCAAGATCACTAGGAGCTCGAGCCAACTTCTATGGATTCCAGAAGAAGCTCTATATGTGATGAAAGGAAGGAAATCTTACTCTACAAAGGCTACTTTACTTGCAGAAATGAAATGAATATTGAAATGTAAAGTAAACCTAGCAAACTATACTTAACCAACTAATCCTACTTTTGTAGAAAGAGAGATGAAAAACCATGAAATGAAGGCCATTACCTACTCAGGAAGTAAACAACTTCTACTCAAGCTATTTCTAGAAGTAAATGAGCAAAAAACATCTTTTTGGATTATGTGAAATTGTCGTGCATGTAATTTATTTGATTGTGAATGTGGCAGTGATTAGGTGGCAATGGAGGGAAACTTTGGGATTTTCAGAGGTTTAGGATGGTGTGGATGGGTCCTAGGAGGGCTCAGGTGTCCTTTTGGAGGATTTTATCGCAATCGGACTTCAAAAATAAGCCTACAGGAGGCTGTAAGGGATCTACAGGAGGTTGCAAGGGATCTACAGGAGTTCTTCAGGAGGTCTACAGGAGGATGCCGAGAGCATTTTTGGAGGTTTTGAAGGTAGGAAAGTAGGTGACTAGGGTAGTTGAAGGCTAGGATGATGTGGTAAGGTTTCTAGGGTCCATCAAGAATGATTAGGGGAGAGAAAGGTGGTTGGATTTGTTCAAGGAAAGAGACAAAAGTCTATGGAAAAATGCAGAAAACTAAGGCAAATTTGAGATGAAATATGGGTGACCTGTGGGGCATAGATCAAAGGGAGATTGTGATGGCTGATTGGCTAACTTGTTGTGAGAAGAGATTTGCTGCAAGAGAACTGAAAATCAAACAATGAGGTTAAGCAAGCAAGGAAACTAGATACATCAAAAAAATATAATTTTGCATCAAGCTAGTCTAAATTCTGATCTAGGAAAGTAAATGCTGAGAAATGCTAGAAAGCATGGAAGGAAACTTATTGCAAGATAGAAATGAGCATGGTGAATGAGATCTAAAGCAAAGCATTAACATTCTAACAAATGGCAACACTAGAAATCCTATGGAGAAGGAAAATCTGTCTTTTTTTTGTGGCAGCAAGAGGGTCTTGGCCTCAGTTCATGGTCCCGAAGGGAGGAAAGGAGGCCAAGGCTCTGTTGATGGGATTTTTGTATCTTCTTTCTATCACTGTTCAACCTGCTATAAGAAATTCAAATGGAAACAACTTTTTAAATCACCAAAAGCAACCTATTTTTAACCAAGAAAGCGATTTATCTAATAGCAACTAATCCATAAACTGAAACAAAGCATATAAATACAAACAAGAGAAGCTTGGCTGCTTGGATTGGGCCCTAACCCAAGAGTTTCAACCCTCTGAGGTAACTCAGTGCTAGCTCAAAAAGCATCTCATCTTTATTATCAAAATAATAATAAGATTACATGAAATTGTCAACAAAAGTAAGATCGAAGTTGAGCAGAGCAAAGTTGCAACAAAAATTTGAAAATTTGACTAACTCCCTATGAGGCCCTAGTCCTCTCTACTTATACAACTGAAGTTCCCAACAGCTTCCTTAAAATCAGGGAGGCTTGGCTCCCAAAACTTGAGATAAACAAAAGTTATCCTCCACTTGCTCGGCTGCCTCCTAGTGCATTGATGTGGCTGTTTGTGCTCCGAGCTGCATGGAGGAGAATTCGAAGTGGGGAGTCATAAATGAGGGGGATACCCTCCTATAAACCCTCTCCCTTGTCTTCTTCAAATTATTGCTGCCAATCGTCCATTAAATCTTTGACTTTATCTCCAAAATTGAACAAAAATCTTCATTAAACACATATTAGACTCCATGGCATAATGACCAACCCCACTCACTCCATAAGCATAAATATAATAAAAAAACATGTAATAAGTTAAGAGAATGGTTGATTAAACTATGTTAGGAGGAAAAATGAGCCCATATAATTACCCATTTATGGGGCTCATCATCACCCCTACTGAAGGTGTTGCTCATCCTCTGAGCAACTTAATCCATCTCCTCATCTTTGATGGCCCTGATGGCCTCCCTGACATCCCATGATTCTGATGTGAGGTCCTCTTATTTGTCATGGAATCTTGCCTTTATGTCCATCTCTTCCCACTGTTGTTGTTCTTCTTCCTCTTTTCTTCCTTCTAGCATGCCTAGCAGCAGTGGGGGACTCAATTTGAGGCCAATCCAATTGACCTTCAAATTTTGCATAGCGTGCTTGTACAATGGCACTCTCCTTAATGCTTCTTTCATCCTTGTTGGGGAGTGATACTCCCTGATCTGCAGACTGTGTGGTATGGTGTTCCACCTCCTCATACAAGCATGAATACAGTCATCCCCCAATAACCTTTCCATGTCCTCAAAATATGTAATGGCCTGAGCCTGATCATTGATATACTTAGGGGAAATTTGGGGATTATTTGCAAGCAGCTGGTGTGTGATGATGAGAGCCATGGGATCTGATGGCTCAGCTCTGATCATTAAGGGCTCATTCTGCTCCTTTATCATCAACTTCCTTATCTCTACTACCCTTAATTCCTCATGATTCATCCATGATGCCATGGCCATTAGTTGCAGGTCCCCTAGCCTAGCATTGGGGTCCCACACATTCCTATTAGTGAGGGCCATGTTATGCAAATAGAACTCTATTATTTTTGCCTTGTCTTCTAATGAACTTTGGTCACATAGGTCCATAAACTGTCTATAATCTTGGAAATGCGTTGTGCCTCTCTGTTCCAAAGTCCTTATTTGAAACTGCAGCCATTAGTCCTTGAGGTATAATCTATATGATTTTGTTGGTGTTATGCATTGCAGTGCCTCTATAGACCAACTAGCCATGCATGCCAATTGTGTCTCTTTTTCTTTCAGCTGTCTCCTTAGCAACTCATTTTCTATTTCAAGGTGTGTTCTTGTGATTGCCTCTCTATGTCTGACAGCACTTAGTTCTCTTCACATTTCTTTGAGTTGATTCTCCATATGGCCATTATCCTCAACTCCTTTGGATTTGGCAATTTGCATCCACCTATGGCTTCTTATTCTTTCTTTCTCCAACTCAAAGAAAAGTGGGATTGTAAATTTCTGTGGAATGATTCTTCCCCCCCTCAAGAAGATTGTAGTAAGAGCCCAAACTAGGCTGGGGATCAAGTTCTTGAGTCTCTGTTTCTTCCTCCTTCCCCTATGACTGTCCTTCTAGTCTTTTTTCAAGCTTTTCGGTCTCCTGTAGTCTTGACAGGGTCTCCTGCAGAACAGTCTGTGCCTCCTGCAGGACTATTTTTGATTCCTATAGTTCCACTTTTTCATTCCACATGGGAGATCTAGGAGTCCCCCTTTCATAAGTAATAGGTTCCTTGGAAGGGGATTCCTTCCCTTGAGTAGAGGGTGAATCTTCAATAACAATGGGCACTTTAGAAGAAGTTTGGGGCTTTCCTTGTTTAATCCTTGTGCTCTTCTGAGCCCTGAAATACATTGAGGCCTTCCTCTTCCTCTTTTGTTTTGGGTTTAATTGGGGTGCTGAGGGTAGCAAGAGTAGTTTTTGCCTCCCTTTCTAGGGTCTTAGGAGACACTTTTGTCTTTTCTGCCCCTTTTTCCTCTCCTTCTATCTATTTCTCTGTCTCTGCTGGTTTTGTTTCCTTTCGTTCTATTTTGGTTTCCTCCTTCTCTGTTTTGGTTTCTTCCTTCTTCCCTACTTGACCCTCAGTTTCCTCCCCTTCTACTCCTTGCTGCTCTTCCTCCTCACTATCAGAAGGCCTGAGATCATATGTGAGGGCCTTTATATCATCTTCTGTTGTCATGTTTTGGAATATTTCCCATGCTATGAGGATTGTGAAGGTATGGAGGGCTTCTTCCACTAACAGTTTAATTAACCAATGGTGAGTCAACTGATCTAGACCTCCTGCCTTCAAATTAATGCTAGAGTCTATGAGGGACTGCAGAAGAAAATAGGGGATCCTAAGTTTCTAAGGTTTTGGAGTGTCCATGCCATATCTCAGCTCATGGAGAAGTCTAAAATGGTAGCCATAAACTATGTTATACCTCCCTTCACAAGAAATATATTTGATAATTTGGTAACTAACCTCATCCCAAGGGTAAGGTATGCTTGTCCTTCTAATGCCATTTTTGTCTTCTACAGGATGTTCATTGTTTTGGAAGAAGTTTTTCTTGGCAAACTGTCCAATTGGATTTTCATCTTTGCTCCAAGGTAATCCAAGAGGAAGGGTGGTAACCCTACTGATACATTCTAGGGTGATTTCCATGGAGAGACCTATAAAATTAACAGTGGCATTGGTTCTCGAGTAAGGGACTAAAGAAGGGGCAAACTCCTGAGTCACTTCTTCATCAAACCCTTGGAATTTCTCAAAAAATGGCATCCAATTTGCTCTGGTGAAAATGGCTACTACTTTGGGAAGTTCATGGAGCCTGGCTGAATTTGTGGGCTCCTTCCTCATGAATCCCCCTGTAATTGTGCTTATACCCCTTTTCAACACCCAAGGTAGAGATGGAGGCAAGAATTTTGAAGAAACAGAAAAACAGAGAAAACTGTGTTTTTTTTAGGAAAACAGGTAGAATATTTTTATGTAATTCCTCTTCTTCTATGGACTCAATTCCTTCTTAAAATCATATAATTCCTTGCACATATTGATAACCAAGGTGGTTATGCACAGAACCTACCTCCTCAAGCCAGAAATTGAGGAAAAACCTCGTGTTTTCTCCTTAAAAACAGCGTATTGCCCCTCCTGTAGAACTGCTTGTAGGTGCTCCTGTAGAACCTATAAGTGCTCCTGTAGAACGCCGATAGCAGGAGGATGGATGAAAGCAATGGAGAATGATGGTTTTGAGGCTATGGGGGTGAAAAAGAGCTTGTTGTAGTTAATTGGATGAGGATGAAATGGAAAAAAAGGTGGTGAAGGAGTTTTGAGGAGGAGTCCTTATGTCTTCTTTTAGATATTTCCAGTGATGGGGTGAGCTGGAAAAAATGTATGTTGCCATATTTGGACTGTTGGTCCCCACTACCTTGTCATCATGGCTCTTTCTCGCAATCACTTCCCATCATTGCATCGGAGTTCGCATACCCTCCACTACCCGTCCTTTAGATTTTTCTCTGAGTTGACTAGGCACACATGTGGTGGCATCTCCGAATGAGCAGTCAACTGGATGAGGGTGGCCAGTTAACTGGCCACCTGTTCTCATTCAACCCTAACCATCTCATTTGCTTATGCATATTTTCCAATTACATAGATGCAACAGAAGAGAGGGTTAGTCACTTACCTGCAAATCGAATGTACGTGCTGTGAGGCATTTTGGTTCCCTTTGTTGTTGCATGCTTGTATTTCAGTTGTTGCATGCCTGTATCTCCTTTGCTACATGCTCTTTTCTTCCTGATGTGTGGCTTGTTTGCTTTGTGTAGGTATCCTCTCGCTGGATCTAGCTTCAGATGTCCCCTTTAATCCCATGGTTGCACTTCTTTTGCTGTTGTGGCTTGATTTTAATGGGATCAACTGCTACAAGAATTCCTACAGGAGCTCCTGTAGCTACTTCTCCCTTTAAGATTTTTAGCTGATTTTTGTGTTGGGAGCTATGAGGATGATGCCATATATGCCGATGAAGATGGAGAGGTACTTGGTAAGCTGCAGGTGAGATTTGAGATGTTGCTCCCCTTATTTTTTTTGCTTTTTTTCTAAAAAGTTGGTTTCTATGTTTTTCGACAGGAAGGAAAAAACGATGATAATGAGGTGGTGTAGGTGTGGGATGGATGGCAAGGAGGGTGGATAGTTGTAGGATGGTCTACATGCTCTTCATGAAACCTCCCAGCCCCTCTAAATGCTTTTTGGAACCATTTCTGGCTCTTTGTCATTTCTACAAGAGCTTCCTGTAGAACACAAAGGGCCTCTTGTAGAACACACAGTTTCTGGAAAAAAAACACAGTGGGGTGGAAGAAAGGTCAGAAATGATGGAGAAGAGTGTGGGGGAGATGAAATAGGCTTTGTGACATCTTCTTTTGCTCCCTATGGTCCACCTGTAACCTGCAATGTACATTAAAAGTCAATTTTATTTTCCTTCTTTTCTCAGTTTTTTTTTTTTTTTTAAAGACAACTAGGTTACCCCAAGGAGGTTTCACCCTAATTGCCTGCCCTAGGTGCCTCCAAGGGAGGTTTTCACCCTGGGATCTTATTCTCTCTCTTTTTTTTTTGTCATCACTAAACGCCTCAAAAGAGGTTTTCAACCCAATGATGGGACTCAAGTGCCTCATGGAGGTTTTCACTTGAGTCCTTATTATTTTTTCTTTTTTCTGCTTCTTCAGTGAGTGGGTGAAGTGGAGGCTAAGACCTGCTCCACTGCCATCATTGTCTTATTCAGATCTTCAATGAACTCTCGGTTGGAGAGGGGATTCTTGTAAATTTTCAACCTATGTCCGTTGACAAGCATGGGGATGGCTTCCTCATCAATGGTTCTGATCAGAACTGAACCATTGTCATTGCATTTTTCCACAGTGTAGGGTCCCAACCATCTTGTCCTCAGCTTTCCTTTGAAGTATTTATACCTTGAGTCACAGAGCAGTGCCCAATCTCCCTCTTGGAATTGCTTCTCCTTGATATTTTTGTCATGCCATATCTTCCTCTGAAGCTGAACTACCTTTTTGTGGAGAAGGGCCTGTAATCTTTGTTCATCTAATCCATTGAGTTGGAGTAGTCTTTCCCTCTTGGCATGGATGAGGTCTAGGTCTAGCTGAGCTACCATTCTTAGTGTATTGTATTCAAATTCTATTGACAACAAATCCTTCTTCCCATAGAACAATTCATAGGGTGTGAACCCTGTGGTGGTCTTCCATGTTGTGTTGTAGGCCCAAGGCATCAACTAGTCTATCCACCCAATATTTTCTATTGCTGCTCACTACCTTGGTCAAAATTCCTTCCAAAGCTCTGTTAGTGACTTCCACCTGCCCATTGGCTTGTGGATGGTAAGGGGTGGAAGTCCTGTGCTTGATTTTATGATGTGTGAGTAGGTCTTCAATCAACTTGGAAGTGAACTGATTTCCTTGGTCTGTGACCATTTCTCTTGGATACTCGAACTTATAGAATATGTTTTCTCTAAAAAAGTCAGCTACTTTTTCCTCTGTTGTTGCTTTCATTTCTTTTGTTTCTGCCCATTTTTTTAGATAATAGGTGCACACAATGATGTATTGCTTATGTTTTGAAGGAGGGTTGATAAGACCCACAAAGTCCATGCCCCACTTCTCAAATGGCTCAAAGGTCACTTGAGGTTGCATGGGCATCTCATCCCTTGGAGTAGGTTTCCTCATCCTTTGACACTGATCACATTGGTTGGTATACCTCCTCACATCTTGATGAAAAGTGGGCCAATAGTAGCCTGCTTGCAATATTTTGAAGGCAATCCTCTTTGCTGCAAAATGGCCTCCACAAGGCTCATCATGACAGATCAGGAGAATGTCAAAAACTTCCTCCTCCCTGACACATCTTCTCAGGATCTGATCTAGGCCAAGTTTGAAGAGATTGCCCCAAATCCAGGTGAAAGGGGCGGTTTTCCTCACAATCTTACTCTTCTCCTTTGAGGATAGGTGTGGTGGGAACTGTGTTGAAACCAAGCAGTTTGTTATATCAACATGAGATAGCAAACATGTATTCATCCGGCATTTGATCATCCACCATTCCTTCTTCACCTGCGGTCAAATTTACTCTACACAAAAAGTCAGCAACAACATTTTCTTTACCAAGCTTATCGATAATGGTCAAATCAAACTGTTGTAGTAAAAGAAACCATCTAATAATGCGAGCACTTACATCTAGCTTGTTCATTAAATATCTAATTGCAGCATGATTAGTGTGTACAAAGATTTGATAGCTTGTGATGTAATGTTTGAATTTATTTAAGGAATGAAGTACATCTAGGATTTCCTTCTCAGTTATTGTGTAGTTTAACTCTGCCTTTGACAAATTTTTACTTATAAAGTATATGACATAAGGTAACTTTTCATCAATTTGTCCTAAGGCTGCTCCAATTGCTTTGATCGAGGCATTTGTGTGGATGTGGAAAGGTAGGACCCAGTTTGGGCCTCTCAAAATTGGGGCAGTCACAAGTTTGGTTTTCAAGGTATCTAGGGTGTCTTGACAGTTTTCAGTCCATATGAACTCGACATCTCTTCCTAAAATACCAAACAACGAAGAAGCTAACTTACTAAATCTTTAATGAATTTTCTGTAATATCCAGCTAAGCCTAGGAAAATTCAGACATTTCTCACCTTTTGAGGAGGTGGGACCCTTTGGATGATGGCAATTTTGTTGGGGTCCACCTGCATTCCTTTTTGAGATATTGCATGACCTAGCACGGTCCCTTCAATCATCAAAAATTCACATTTTTTGAACTGAGGGACAGGTTCATTTCAATACACTTTTCCAAGTGTTATGAAACCAGCTCAAAAAAAGATAGAAAAGATAGATCAACGCCTTAGAATTCAGCCTCTTCAAGGGGGCAACCTCCTTTACATTACATAATTGAACGATTCTTGGATGATTCAAATGAAAAACCTCCTTTCTATATATAGCAGTCTAAGGGGATACAATATAACCTAGCCGACCTAACAATAATAATATAAAGCCACAAAAATAACAATAGATGGATTCTATGGGGCACAGTAATAACAATATGGGGACAATAGGGGTACAAAAATATTAATAAGGGATACAAATACAATAGTAATGGGGTAATCACTAGTATTAT
>APFE031431303.1:88442-102113 GCA_000404065.3 Pinus taeda
GGAAGGAAGTGTTATACCACCATTCCGCCAGAGGCAACCATTTAACCCATTGTGTCTGTTTATCAGATACAAAGCAACGAAGATATCCTTCCAAACATTTGTTTACTATCTCAGTTTGCCCATCAGATTGAGGATGATAGATGAGCTATGAGCTAACTGAGTACCAAGACAAGAAAATAATTCTGTCCAAAAATTTCCAGTGAAAATGGGATCTCTGTCACTTACAATAATCTTTGGGTTTCCATGTAGCTTTTGAATTGTTTCCATAAATGCAGTAGAAACTGTACTGGCTTTAAATGGATGTGATAATGCACAAAAGTGTGCATACTTGGTAAGTTTGTCAACTACCACCATGATGACACTCTTTCCCTCAGACTTGGGAAAACCTATGATAAAATCCATTGAAACCTGTTAGGACCCCATATTGTCTACTTTTGACCTTATATTTTGTCATGATGTTACCCTCTTTAGTCCATAAGTTGAAACCCTTGATAACATTTTGACCTCATTATTCCAACGGTATGAAGTAACTCTCCTCATTGCTATATGTTTAATTATTCAACACATATTCATGTTATCTTTATAATTAATCTTTGGAAGTGGACTAAGTCGCTGACAATTATTGAAATTGTTCAAAGTCCGTAGAATTATAATTCACAGTTGCCAAAACACTAGAAACAGCAACTGTGCAGTTGCTGCAACACCAGAAACAGCAACTGACTAAAATAGGTAAAACCTCATGATGCAATGACTAAAACAGCAATTGTCTAGCGGAGCAGTAACCGTCTGAAGCTGGCAGAACTATACTTGGCAGATGTTGACACAGAACGATTAGCAAAACACAATCGTATATGCTGGAACACCAGGAACAGTACGAGAACTTCAAGGAAACAGTTGAGATTTACCAAATCGACAACAATGACGAAACAACCAAGGATAGCACGAGGATCTCAAGGAGATGGTTGAAGTTTACCATCCTTGCAACAGCAGAAGGATCCGACTAACAAAGGATGACAAAGTTACACAATGTTGTAACAACATGCTGTAACAGGAATTGATTTCCTATTTTTGTACAAAAGGGTCAAACTGAATGAATAATGACAATCTATTGTAATAGATGTCTCCTCTATAAAGAGGAGACATCTACATTAGAAGGGTGGGGGTAACAGAAGTATTGTAGTGCAGAGCAAGTCTGAATCCTTATTGTAATTTGACATTCTGGCAGATGAATAAAGCACTGTTTTGAGCATTTCAACTTAGCATCTGTGTTCCGGGGAATCTTGTGAGAGGGACAAGGCCCACTTTCTTCACAAGATTCACCCATTTCTTTTCTGTTAAGTGTGTGTGTGATTTCTGCGTATTTCTAGCCTTGCTTCCAGTATTTCCTTTTTGCTGATACTCTATTTTCTTAATCGATTGGCGCTGTGAAAGAGTGTGGCACCGGTGATTAGGATTTTCAGTGTACATTGGCAAATTGGTTACAGGGGCAGGTGCTGAACATCCTTATTCTGAGGACAGGGTCCTGGTCCTTTGTTACAAAATAGCCATCATTTCTTTCTGCAGAATAGTTAACTGCTTTCATTTCATTTCTGCAATAGATCATAGTTGTTGTAACACAGAGTAAGGGTTTGATAGAAAGTAGATTTGTTTATACTACAGCATTTAATGCTTTTAGAATTGAGTGCATACAGTACGAGGTCACCTTTGAAACAAAAGGACTTTCCCGAGTTGACAATTTAATGTGGTACTCGACTGTTTAATTAATAAACGATTCGAGCAGCCAACATTTTGGCGCCGTTGCAGGGGAAGGCGACTAGAGATTTTAAAGGCATTAATGATTTTCCTTTAGAATAACAGGTGCATGAGAGGACGCAGGAAAGCTAACTTTACAGGCGGCAAAGGCATAGGAGGAGGAAGAAAAAATTTCATTTACGAGATCATTTCAAAAGCTGAGACATCCCAGAGGACAAGTTCCCGAAGACCTCAGATCCAGCATTCCTCCCAAACAGATCACCAGACGGAGGAAGTACTAGGACCTGAAAGGAAGCTGGAAACACCAGAGCAGGTTGAGGAACTGGTAGAAGAACCTGAAGAAACAGAAGATACTAAACATAGAGCAAGCGATTCAGGAAAAAGACCAATGGAGGATAACAGAGCAGAAGGAAGGGGGGAAATTCAGTCTCCACCCTGGAGTTTCCTATTGGGGATCTCCCAAGAGGAACAAGCCCTATGAAGAACATTCCACCTGCAGCACTACCTAATTTTCATGGGTTATCCTCTGAAGACCCTGATGAGTTCCTCTTTGAATTTGATATACTATGTAGGAGGTATGATTATGTAACTCCTACTCAGAAAATAAAACTGTTCCCAACAACATTGAAAGGGAATGCGTTAAGGTGGTTTATGAGCTTAGGAGCTCAGGTAGTCACTACGTGGGATCATATGAAAGAAAGTTTTCTGACCAAATATCAGGATTACTACCGAACAAGAGAAAGGAAGGAAGAACTGTTAAAAATGGTTCAGAAGGAGGACGAGAATCTGGAGGACTTTGTAGAGAGACTACAGTATAATCTGCAGCGATCTGATCATCCGACTATGAGTAAGGATATTCTGAAGACAATACTGCTAAAAGGGGTACGAGATGACTTCTTGGACATGCTGAATATGCTTGGAAAAGGAGATATTTCCAAAGAACCATTTGATGAGATTATCAACCTCTGTATGAGATGTTCCAGAGGAGCAGCAAGCAGACCAAAAAGTAGGGACAATATATACTCAAGAGTCCAGAAATCAGCAAGTGGAGGAGCAACACGAGCCGAAATAGGTAACTTGCTTGAAGAATTTAAAACTGAAATTTTAAGCTCTTTTGTTTTACAAATTGATGCCTTGCAGGTTAAAAATAAGCAGGCAGAAGCAAAAGCTGCTCTGGCTATTTTCTGTTCTAAATGCAGAGAGAAGCACCCACTGAGGGAATGCCCATTGGATAGGGTACCAATTTGCACCATCTGTGAAAAGGACCATGAGACTCAACAATGCCCTTCTTTGCCAGGAATAAAGGCAGCACTGCAATCAACTGAAGAGGAAGCTGAAGCAGTGTACCTGCTGACACAGAGGAGGCAATGGCAACCACAAAGATAAGGTATGAATTCTAACACATCATTTAGTCGTTGGAATAATCACTCTCCTTTTCAAACAAATTACCCACCCATGAATCAAATGCAATACCCACCCTTTAATCCAATGCATTTTCCACCCATGCAGCAACCAAATCCTCCTTTTACCGATCCCACCATGTGGAATCCTTGGACTCTACAGCAACCTTATTTCAATCAAATGAACCCAAACTGGACAGCCCAACAAATTCCATTTCCCCAGCACCAACAATCTCTTTCCTTACCATCTAACGCTCCACCAAATAACCAGACAATCAGACCCCAACTGCCTGTACAACCTAACCCCAACCCGAATAATAATAAAGCTCTGCAAGTAATTGATATTCAAAGTCAACCTGTTTCCCCTATGCAATGCAATGATATCCATTTACGTTCTGGGAGAATAGTTGAACCCATCATTGATGATATTACTGACTCTGAAAAAGAGGAAACTAGAAAAGAAAAGTCATCTAACAACAATGTTGAAACAGTTGAATCATCTTCTAACAAGACTACTCAAACAGCAGAGCCGCCCTTCCCTGAACGGCTGGCTCTTACCAAAACATTTGAGCCACCTGCTTTTAACCTTTTAGGAGAACTGCAGAATTTATATGTCAAAATTCCGTTATTGCAAGCACTAAGAGATGTTCCTATTTATGTTAGAACTGTTAGGGATATCTGTATTAAAAATCTTGGAAGAAAAGCTAAGGAACCCCTCACAGTCCATGTGATGGGAGAACTGACTGCTTTGATGAGAGAAAAAGACCCCCCTGTGAAATATGGTGACCCTGGTCACCCTACAGTAATAGTTTAGGTTGGTAAAACCTTTGTCTCTAAAGTTCTAGTAGATCTGGGTGCTGCAATAAATATTATGACACTTGAAACAGCACAATTACTGCAGTTGAAAATTTTAATTAGGGAAACCCCAACCATTCTAGAGCTGGCTGACCACTCTACAATTAAACTTGAAGGAGTCATTGAAGACCTGGTAATTTCCGTAGAATCTTGGAATTACCCAGCTAATTTTGTTGTGTTACAAACTAAAACAAAGTTGGGGGCTCATCCACTGATTTTAGGAAGACCTTGGTTGGCTACAGCAGATGCCTTCATCAGCTGTAGATTTGGATCAATGACAATCTCTAATGGGCAGGAAACCAAACAGCTTACTCTTTATCCTCATGCCACACCCATGATTAATAACGACAATTCTGTATGGTTAGATTCTGAGGATGAGGAAACCCAACCTATTTTAACTGTCGGACAAGCTTTAACTTTCAAAGACTCAACCAAAGATGAATTAATCAGCAACTTTATTTCTGAACCTTCTTCAGTTAGTCCAGAAATACATAATCACTTCACTGCAATCTTGGAATCTGAATCCCAGCAGAACCTTAAAACTGAAAATCTACCTCAGACATCAGCTGGCAGCTCCTCCAAAAGTATAACAGTAGAAATCGAGCCAGGCAAAACATTAAATATATATCCCAATCTAACAAATGATCAAAAACAACAGTTAATGAAGCTACTCCGTGAAAATAAAGAAGCATTCGCATGGGATTACACAGATATGAAGGGGATTTCTCCTTAACTATGCACCCACCGCATTTATATTAAAGAAGGATCCCGCCCAGTCTGTCAACCCCAACGACATATGAATCCCAATTTAAGGGAAATTGTGAAGGAAGAACTTCAAAAATTGTTGAATGCAGGATTTATATATCCTATATCTGATAGTGAATGGGTTTCTCCATTAGTAATTGTACCCAAGAAAAATGGGAAATGGAGAGTATGTGTGGATTATAGAGCCCTAAATAAGGCCACCCAGAAAGACCATTTCCCTTTACCATTCATTGATTAGGTATTAGATAACTTGGTAGGTAAGAAATTCTTTTTGTTTTTGGATGGATTTAGCGGATATAATCATATCAAGATTGCACCCCAAGATCAGGACAAGACCACTTTCACTAGCCCATGGGGGACCTTTGCCTATAGGGTTCTTTGGGCTATGTAATGCCCCAGCAACATTTCAAAGAGCAGTGATAGGGATTTTTTCGTATATGCTAAATGATTCCTTAGAAATATTTATGGATGACTTTACTCCTTATGGCACGACTTTTGAGGATGCATTACAGAACCTTGAAAAAGTACTTAAGCGATGTATAGAAGCAAACCTTGCCTTAAGTACTGAAAAATGCCATATGATGATGAATCAAGGTATTTTATTTGGTCACTTCGTCTCATTCCTAGGAATTCAAGTTGATCCAGCTAAAATATAGGTAATTCAGACTCTCCCTATCCCCAAAACACAAACTGATGTGAGAAGCTTCTTAGGACATGATGGATATTATAGAAGATTTATCAAGAATTTTTCTAAAATAGCTTCTCCTATGTTTGTGTTACTAACGAAAAATGTTGAATTTAAGTGGACTGATAATTGTGAAAAAGCATTTAAAGAACTTAAACATCAGTTGTGTACAGCTCCCATTTTGAGAGGACCTGATTGGGCACTCCCCTTTCATATATCCTCTGATGCCTCAGACACTGCAATCGGAGCTGTCTTGGGACAAGAAGAAAATAGTCTTCCCTATGCTATTTATTTTATTAGTAAAAATATGACCCCCGCAGAACTTAATTATACAGTTACTGAGAAGGAATTTCTAGCAGTGATTTATGCTATCAATAAGTTTCGGCATTATATTACTGGTTATACTACTTTTGTGCATACTGACCACTCGGCCATTAAATATTTAATGAACAAATCAGTTACAAATGCTCAAGTTACCAGATGGTTATTGTTATTACAAGAATTTGATATCACAATTGTAGATCGACTAGGAAAAGAGAATGTAGTTTTTGATTTCCTTTCTTGGTTAAAAACTAATGAAAATATTCCAGTAGATGATTCTTTTCCTGACGAGTATTTATTTGCAATATCTGCTCACTCACCTTGGTATGCAGACATTGCCAACTATTTAGTTGCATGGAAACTAACATCACACCTATCGCATAGAGAAAAAAGGAAGATCATTCAGCAAAGTGCTAGGTACAGCTGGATAAGCGAGTGTTTGTTTCACACAGGACTCGATCAGGAGATCCGGAGGTGCATTGGTGAAGATCAAATTTTTTATGTATTGAAAGCCTGCCACGATGGCCCTTGTTGAGGGCATTTTTCAGATAAAAGAATAGCACACAAGGTTCTTAGGATGGGTTACTACTAGCCCTCACTCTTCAAGGATGCAAGGAAATATGTTAGGGCCTGCGATAACTGTCAAAGAATGGGCCAGCCTAATCACAGGGATGAAATGCCACTCAATCCCCAGGTAATTCTTGAACCTTTTGAAAGATGGGCACTAGATTTTATAGGTCCCATTATCCCTCCATCCAATCAAAAAGTTTATATACTAGTATGCACAGATTATATGACTAAGTGGGTAGAAGCTAAGGCACTCCTCAAAGCTAATGAAAAATCAGTATTAACATTTTTATTTGAAGAGATCTTCGTTAGGTTTGGATTGCCTATGGAACTAGTCACTGATGGGGGACCTCCTTTTAACTCTCATGGCTTCAAAGACACACTACAGAGATACCATATCAAGCATAAAATGACTACACCTTATCACCCCCAGGAAAATGGGCAGGTCAAAAGCACCAATAAAGTCATAGAAGCCATTTTGACAAAAACAATAAAGGAAAATAAGAGGGACTGGTTTCAAAAGTTGCCTGAAGCACTATGGGCTTATAGAACTACTTGGAGGAATACTCCGGGCTTTTCACCTTACGAATTAGTTTTTGGTAAAAAATTTGTTTTCCCTATGGAGTTTGAAATAAAAACCTTAAGAATTGTTTTAGCTGCTAACCTTGACTTGACTGATGCACAGACAGCTAGGTTGCAACAGCTTCAGGAACTAGACGAGAAGAGGTTGGATGCCATCCATCAAACAACCATGATCCAGCAACAAAGAACTAGGTGGCACGACAAAACCATTAAGCAAAAGCAGTTCCAGAAAGGTAATTGGGCTTTACTGTATGACTCCTGTTTCGAAAATTTCCAAGGTAAATTAACAACAAGATGGCTAGGACCTTATGAAGTAGATGTTGTTTTTCCAAATGGAACAGTCAGAATTTTAACGATTGTTGATAGTAGAACACCATTATTAGTGAATGGGTATCGACTCCGTTTGTATCAACGGACTGTTTCTAAAGAGGATTTCAAAGCTACTTGCATGGCAGACATACATTATGTTTTTTTGGGGGAACCTGCTGTCCCTCAAGGCACTTAAATTTCCGTTTATTTATTTATTTTTAGATTAGATTTCTCAACTAATAATTCCTGCCAAGGGTTGCCATGTTACAATTAATTGTTTTGCATATCTTAGTTTCGGAGGGTGGATGAGAATAAAAATTCCAAAAGAATCACTTTGCATCTTGGGAACGTTTTTCGAACCATAAATCAGTCTTTCATTATGTCCCGTTGTTGCAACACCACTTCCCGTTGCTGCAACACCATTTCCCGTTGCTGCAACACCACTTCCCGTTGCTGCAACACCACTTCCCATTGCTGCAACACCACTTCCCCGTTGCTGCAACACCACTTCCCCATTGCCGCAACACCACTTCCCACTGCTGCAACACCAACTCCTATTACTGCAACATCACTTCTTGATGTTGTAACACCAATTTCAGTTCTTAATGAACTATTAACCTGATGGAACATATTATTCTTCATTAAAGGAACCAACCATGCACTCTGATAATTACACTTCTTCACTACTACTTCCTGTCAGTAATAAAAATCGCCTGTATTTTCACTCTTGCAGACCCTTTGTAATCATTATTGATCCAGAAAAAGACAAGATAAGACTTTTTGGTGCACAACTAAAGGTAAAAGTAAAGGCACGCATGTTTAAGTGTGGATATTAAATTATAGTTAATGTGGAGATGTTGATACGACTGCCGAAATCATTGTACTACCAATCAGATCATTCAGCCGTAGATTTGGGGGGATTACCAAAATATTGTAATTATTGCATAACACGTTAATCACCGCCATCCTTAGTCCTCGCGAAAATATCTAAAAGTCACCTCGTTGTGGCATATCCTCATTTGTAACGGTTTACTCTATCTCAAACTCGGCAACTCAGCTCTGCATTGTGTATTTCGCTGAATCAGCAGCTATGGGGGGAAATCTGATTACACATGAACATGGCACAACAGCACTACTGGAACTCTACCCAAAGGTTTACCAAATTTTCCTACAAGCAGGATGGGTAGACTATTTTAGAAAACTTCTGGATTTCAATACAGAGCAAGTTTTGGAGTTCGCATGCAACTTAAGGGAAGAATTTTCCATGGTCCAGGGAGTGCAAATTCCAGTAACAGAAGAAGACGTAGCCCAAGTTTCCGGGTTATCTGCCAATGGCACACGATGGTTTAGTAGAAAACATCTTATTCTGAATGCGCGGCAAGACTTTTTCCTACCAGGCAAGCATGTGGAAGCCAAAGGCAGAGGGGTCGCACTTCAGTCACTGCCCCCACCATGGCCAAAGGTTGCAGAGTTCGTTAAGCAATATTTGACTTGCGAAGGTCGTTACCAAGTAATTTACCAACACGACTTCGTTTTGCTAAATCATTTGAGGCATGGTCAGTTAATAAACATGCCCTATTATCTATTGGGTTGTCTAAAAAATATGTCATGTTATACTATAAAAGCAAAGCATTTGCTCCTTTCCCTCACATTCCAACCATTCCTGAGCATTCCTTTTCCTCACCCTCTGGGGCTGAGATGCAGAGCGTTGATAGTTTTGTGACATTAGTTTCTAAGGCAGCTGTTACACAAGAACCAGCTGCCGAAAAATCCAAAGTAGACACCCAAGGTGATATTGGGCGAGTGGTTGTTACACAAGAACCAACCACTGACCCAACAGGTGACACACAAGAACCACCTGTTGCAAATGAAAATGACCAAATGGATGCGGAACAACGATCCCTTCCTCCACTAGAACCTAAAGATACACAAGCTCCTCCTTCCATAGCCTCCCTGCAAGAAGAAATTGAGTTTCTAAAATCTCAAATTAAGGATTATCAGCAGGAGATAATAATGGTTAAAGAAGCCTATCAGAATGAATATAATCTCCACATCCTAGCACGAGTAGCGTCTGTAACAGAAAAGAGTCAATACAATGAATATATGTGCAGTGAGTGTGGTGAGCTTTACACTCGAGCAGGATACAAGATAGTTCAGGTTCCAATGACTAGAGCTAATCCACAACCTTCTGCTGCCGTAATCAAAACAGAACAACCTGTTGTTACACAAGAACCAGCAGGTTCTTCAAGAGTTGCAGAAGAAGAAACAAAACAACCTGTTGTTACACAAGAACTAGCAGGAGTTGCAGAAGAAGAAACAAAACAACCTGTTGTTACACAAGAACCAGCAGGTTCTCCAAAAATTGCAGAAGAAGAAACATAACAACTTGTTGTTACATAAGAACTAGTAGGTTTTTCAAGAATTGTAGAGGAAGACATAGAACCACCGCGGCTTACCCAAACTAGTACATAACAGAAATCTTTTACTGATGCCTATACTCAGACTGAACCCCTCTGTGTCAGCAATGGTCACACTGAGACCTCTAGTTTTCAAAAACTAAAGAACACATGGAGAACAGAATATGAGCTTTCACAGGGGAAGGCATTCCAACAGCAAAAGTCAATCTGGTTCAGCTATGCATACAAAAATTGGGATGCACTTGAACAGTCTCGAGCTCAACATAAAGAAAATAAGAAATTAAAAGCTAGGTTGTCCTCTATCTTCGATTTGGTCCAGAGGGTGCTGGCTACAAGAAAACCCTCTTTTAATTATGCAGTATTTTTGAGAGAATGGTTAGCATTCTTAAAAATAAAGGCAATCAGAGATGGAAGACCCTACCAAGTTGGTACACCTGATCAATTTATTGAAACATTCATAGAAGCACCAAATAATGATCAAAACTTGCTCTGTGAACTCTATCTTCACAATGAGGCCATCCCTGAAGATAGAGTGATGAATATACTCCCTATTGTTGGTGATATCCAAATAAGAGCCTTCATCTCTTTTCTAGCCAATCAACTTACTTGGAAAAATGCCTATATGTCAGCAACACACAATGAGCAGAACTTCCTTCTCTGGATTCGAAATGAACCACAGAATGCAGCCACCTTCATTGCACAACATCAACAAAATTTGAGTAATCCAGAGATGGTTGATCACATGAGCGAACTACAAGTAGCAGTCTTGTAGGACTGCCAACATTATGTGAAAACAAAGGGAGCGTTGGCCATCAAAGCAAACAATTTATTTTGGGAACATTGTCCGAAAGAGAGACAGGAATATCATCCTTACAATCCCCTCAATCTTCAGGTAGCAATTTCACGCATACCTTATTATGTCAAATGTATGGAACAGTGTGCTGAAAGGTGGATTGGTTACCGTTTTCATTTCCCTCTCTTGTGTTTACCTGGTCAGCAATATAAGGCTCATTATAAACTGACCAAAAAGCAGGAGGTGGCAGCATGGTAGCAATTGTAGAGTGTGTATGGGTTCAGAAACAGGTCTGATAACACCTTCTTTAGCTACTGTATCAACAACTTACACTCTTCATCCCAGTATTCCGACTCAGATTCAGAGTAAACATTGCATAAGGACATGCAACCCTTTCAGTTGGGGGGGATGTTAGGACCCCATATTGTCTACTTTTGACCTTATATTTTGTCATGATGTTACCCTCTTTAGCCCATAAGTTGAAACTCTTGATAGCATTTTGACCTCATTATTCCAAAGGTATGAAGTAACTCTCCTCATTGCTATATGTTTAATTATTCAACAAATATTCATGTTATCTTTATAATTAATCTTTGGAAGTGGACTAAGTCACTGACAATTGTTGAAACTGTTCAAAGTCCGCAGAATTATAATTCACAGTTCCCGAAACACTAGAAACAGCAACTGTGCAGTTGCTGCAACACCAGAAACAACAACTGACTAAAACAGTTAAAACCTCATGATGTAATGACTGAAACAGCAATTTTCTAGCGCAGCAGTAACCGTCTGAAGCTGGCAGAACTATACTTGGCAGATGTTGACACAACACGATCAGCAAAACACAGTCGCAGATGCTGGAACACCAGGAACAGCACGAGAACTTCAAGGGAACAATTGAGATTTACCAAATCGACAACAATGACGAAACAACCAAGGATAGTACAAGGATCTCAAGGAGATGGTTGAAGTTTACCAGCCTTGCAACAGTAGAAGGATCCGACTAACAAAGGATGAAAAAGTTACACACTGTTGTAACAGCATGCTGTAACAGGAATTGATTTCCTATTTTTGTACAAAAGGGTCAAACTGAATGAATAATGGCAATCTATTGTAATAGATGTCTCCGCTATAAATAGGAGACATCTACATTAGAAGGGTGGGGGTAATGGAAGTATTGTAGTGCAGAGCAAGTCTGAATCCTTATTGTAATTTGACATTCTGGCATATGAATAAAGCATTGTTCTGAGCATTTCAACTTAGCATCTGTGTTCCAAGGAATCTTGTGAGAGGGATAGGGCCCACCTTCTTCACAAGGTTCACCCATTTCTTTTCTGTTAAGTGTGTGTGTGATTTCAATGTATTTCTAGCCTTGCTTCCGATATTTCCTTTTTGTTGATACTCTGTTTTCTTAATCGATTGGCGTTGTGAAAGAGTGTGTCACCGGTGATTAGGATTTTCAGTGTGCATTGGCAAACTGGTTACAGAGGCAGGTGCTGAACATACTTATTCTGAGGACAGGGTCCTAGTTCTTTGTTACAAAACAACCATCATTTCTTTCTGCAGATTAGTTAACTGCTTTCATTTCATTTCTGCAATAGATCATAGTTGTTGTAACACAGCGTAAGGGTTTGATAGAAAGTAGATTTGTTTATACAACAGCCTTTAATTCTTTTAGAATTGAGTTCATACAGTACGAGGTCACCTTTGAAACAAAAGGACTTTCCCGACTTGACAATTTAATGTGGTACTCGACTATTTAATTAATAAACGATTCGAGCAGCCAACAAAACCTCCTCCCAATGTTGGCTTGGAATGGATAAAGGTTGTAGTAGACTCAGTTTCTTAATTGTTTCAACTTTATTTTGTTGGCAAACCAAACATTTGGCCACAAACTTTTGAATATCCAATTTAAGGCCATCCCAAAAAAATTCCTTGTTAACCCTGTGGTAAGTTTTTAAAAATCCTGAGTGCTCTCCTAAGGGAGAAGTGTACAATTCCATAAGAATATTTTGTTTTAGTTAGGCATTCTTACAAAGGTATAAGCGATCTTTGTACCATAATGAATCATTTTTCTAGCTAAATGTATCAAACATACTGGAATCTTGTTGTAACTTTCGAATAAGTGCCCACACTTTCTTTGTCATTCTTCCATTCCTCCCTTGCTTTGTTTATCCAATCTGGTTGGATAATAGAAATTGCCTCTTTAAGATGTTCGAAGGCCTTTGTTGCTTCTGGAGTCCATGAAAATGCATATTTCTTCAATAATGTTGTTAGAGGTGCTGTTATTCTCCCATAATTCTTAACAAACTTGCGATAATACCCTGTCAACCCGATAAATCCTCGCAGATGCTTTATGGATGTGGGGATTTTCCATTCCTTAATGGCTTTAATTTTGCTAGGGTCTACCTTAACTCCTTCATGAGATACAATATGACCCAAATATTCCACCTCCTGGACTCCAAAGAAAGATTTGGATCTTTTTGCATATAATTGTTTCTCCTCCAATAGTTGTAGCACCTGTCAACATGTTCAACATGATCCTTCCAAGACTTGTTGTAGATTAGTATATCATCAAAAAATACTAACACAAATTTTCTAAGGAATGGTTTGAAAATGGAATTCATCAAACCTTGAAATGTTGAAGGTGCATTAGCAAGGCCAAAAGGCATGACCAAAAATTCATAATGACCCTCATGATTTCTAAATGTTGTTTTCAAAATGTCTTCACTCTTCATTCTGATTTGATGATATCCTGAACGAAGATCCAACTTGGTGAAGTAAATTGATCTATGCAATTCATCCTGTAATTCATCAATGACAGGAATGGGAAACTTATCTTTAATAGTGAGCTTATTGAGCTCCCTATAATTCGAACACATGCGCCATGATCCATCCTTCTTGTGCACCAATACTACTGAAGCAGAGAAAGAACTTTGACTCAGTTGAATTATACCAGCCTCTAGCATTTCTGCAACCATATGTTCAATTTCACTCTTTTGGACATAAAGATATCTGTACGGCCTGATGTTTGGAGGAACACTTCCTGGAATTAGATGCATAGCATGATCATGATCATGCACAGGTGGAGACCTTTAGGAGTCTCAAATACCTTGGAATGAATATCCAGGACTTTTTGGAGATCTGGAGAAATAGATGATTCCGATGTGGAAACAACTAGCGAACATAATTGTGAAATTACACCTCTTTATTCCTTTTTTAGAACCT
>APFE031431303.1:102133-137407 GCA_000404065.3 Pinus taeda
TCTCAACACACTTATGACCTTTAGTGCATTTGCTATCACAATTGTAACAAAGCCCTTTTTCTCTTTTTCTTCCAATTGTTGTGGTGTCAACCTTATAGGTTGTGGAAGACTAGGGGCAACAAGACTTCCGTCTTTATAGTTGTGAGTGGTATGCTTCCTGGTTGCCATAATTTTGCTTTCCATTTTTCTTGCTAACCTGATGCCTTCTCTAATGAATCAGGTTCCCAAAGGCGAACATCATGTTGGATATTATCCTTTAAAGACCCTATGAACACATCAATCCTATGCTCCTCTGGAATATCTTTTACCCTTTTGTTCAATTTTTGGAACTCCTCAATGTGCTCCATTATTGAACCCTTTTGTTTGAGACTTATCAATTGGCTAAAAAAAGTGTTGCTTTTTGTATCCTTCATAATGTGCTATCAATTCTTCTGTAAAAATTGCCCAAAGTGCTAGTTGAGAGCAAGACATTTTATCCATACAAACTAATTTGGTTCCAAATATAAAGTTGCAATACGTACCTTTTGTGTGTTTTGCACATTATTGAGATCGAAAAATTGCTCCATCTGTAATATCCATGTTGCGGGATCCTTGCCATCAAACTTCTTCATATCGATTTTTGGAATACAGTAGGTCTTCGATCTCACATTAGATTCTATGAAATCATGATTAAGATTTCTTTTGTTTGCATCATGAGTTTCCTTTACTACCTTTTCACCATTAGTAAGTATTTCTTGTAGAAAATTTGTCAAATATGTCTTCAAATCTGCCATGTCTGTCTTCAAATCTGTCTTCAAATCTGCCATGTCTCTCTTCAAATATGTCTTCAAATCTATATTAAAATCATCCATCTTAGCTTCCACTCCCTTTATCTTAGATTCCACGCCATTTATCTTAGCTTCTGTTAGCTTTTGTGAGAGTGAAATTTGTTGCACTTGGTCTTGTAATTTTGATATATCATGTAGCATTTCTTCCTCTTCTTCATGAGTCATGTTAGAGATTTTAGGTTGCTTACTAGGTGTTTGAATTTTCTTTCCTCGGGGCACCAGTTACTGATAATAATGCTTTACTATGCCCTTTGAATTCCTTCAAAATAAATTTTCAAACCAAGCTTAAGCAAAAATTTAAAAAAATATACACACCTTTTTTCACTTTGTAGGAGCTCCATATTGCCTCTGATGTATCTCTGTACTTTCAGATCATCCAGTTATAAAATTGTGATTTGCAGTAGCCCTCTGTGTCCTTTTTCCAATTCCATCAGTCTAATCCAAATTGGATTCTCCAAGGGAGACTTATGTGAAATCTCCCACAGTGACCTGATTATAGACTAGTTCAGCAGACTGAACTTGTACAACATGCCACGAGTCACTGTTTCAAACTTTGGCTCTCAAACAATATGTAAAATAAACTACAGTCTGTACTCTTTCGGTACCTTCTTACAAAATTTCAATCCGATGCTCAGAGAGAAAGTTATGACGGTTTTCCCTAGGTCACCTGTTTGGAATGTAATTCAAGAGTCTACAAAAAGACCAACTTCCTCAGATCATATCTCTGCAAATGTAGCACGAAATTCTCTGAAATTTGGACCCGAGGTTCAGCGCTATTTCTTCTCAAATGGTTTTTTTTTTAGCTTCTGAAATGTCGCAGAAAAAAAGTTATAGCAAAAATTCCACGATTGCCTATTTGGAGCAGTGAAACCCTAGAATCCAAAGCTTTGATACCAAATGTTATGAAACCAGCTCAAAAAAAGATAGAAAAGATAGATCAACACCTTAGAATTCAGCCTCTTCGAGGGGGAAACCTCCTTTACATTACATAAATGAACAATTCTTGGATGATTCAAATGATAAAACCTCCTTTCTATATATAGGAGTCTATGGAGCCACAATATAAGCCAACCGACCTAACAATAGTAATATAAAGCCACAGAAATAACAATAGAGGGATTCTATGGGGCACAGTAATAACAATATGGGGACAATAGGGGCACAACAATATTAACAAGGGATACAAATACAATAGTAATGGGGTAATCACTAGTATTATAGGGACCCAACACCAAGACTTTTCCTAGGTTAGATAAAGCTTCCTGAAAGTTAGAACCATAAGGTAAAATCATCCATATATATTTCCACTATATCATGAACCAAGTCAGAAAATATACTTAATACTGCTCTCTAGAAAGTGGTTGGAGCGTTACACAAACCAAAAGGAAGGACTCGATATGCAAAGGTACCCCAACGACAAGTGAAAGTGGTCTTATCTTGGTCCTCTGGGCTAATTTGAATCTTATTGTACCCGCTAAACCCATCTAAGAAGGAGAAAAACTTTTTGCTCACCAGACCATCTAACACTTGATCTATGAAAGGCAAAGGAAAATGGTCCTTTTTAGTGGCTTTGTTTAGTTCTTGATAATTGACACAGATTCTCCACTTACCATTTTTCTTTGGCACTAGCACCAAAGGAGAGACCCATTCACTGTTAGAGATGGGGTAGATGAATCTTGCATCAAGTAATTAGCAATTCTTCCTTAACAATGTCTTTAAGGGCTGGATTGATCCTCCTTTGAGGTTGCTTGACTGGTTTTCAATCTTCCTTAATATATATATGATCAGTACATACTGAAGGGTGCACTCCCTTTATCTCGTTATAACTCCAGGCGAAGGCATCTAAATGTTTTCTCAATAAGCTGCACAGCTCCTTCTCTTGGGAAGTGGATAGGGATGAATTGATTTTCAAGGTTCTTTCTGGGCCAAACTCTATATTCTTAACACGGAGAGAGGTCGGGTTGGCCACATAGAGATCAGTTAAGGGAATTTTTTGGGTTTCTTTCACTACATATTTTAATGGCAAGGTATTGGGGGGTGGATTCTGAATTAAAATTTCAATGATATCGTCCTCATTTTGTGGTTTTCCCCCAATGACAGTTTCTAATGCACAAAGTGGTGAAGAATAGACTTCATCCTGATCCTCCTCCTCCAACCAGAGAGGTAGATCATGTTCTAGCAAGGGTTGGGTAGAAGGGTATAGGATTAGCTGCTTGGACATATGCCCGTTCTTGATGGTCATGTTCCCAGCTTGACAACTGATGTAGGCATCGGCAGTAGCCAACCAAGGTATCCCCAGGATGAGAGGATACCCAGTAAGCTTTGCCTTTGGCTGGAGAACTAGGAAATTAGTGGGGTACTCCCAAGAATCAATGGAGACCATCACATCTTCCACAATCCCTTCAGGGGTCACGGTGGAGCGGTCTGCTAGCTGCAGTACTATCACAGTCTTCCTCAAGGAGCCCTAGAGATTAAGTTTGAGAATGGTGTCCTTTGTCATCACATTAATGGCAGCTCCCAGATCAATCAAGGTATGTGGGATCATGGTGCCATTGATGTGGACATCAACTACTAGGCTTCTAGGGTCCAGATATTTCGGACAGATTACCTGCCCCAACATCAGGTCGGACGGTTGTCCTATGACATTGATGGTTGGGGCATCTCTCTTGCACCTGCCTGGAATCCTAAAACACTTCTCTTTGATCATCCTAATGTATATAGGCACATCCTTCTATGGCTTGGAGAAGTGGTATCTTTACACATAACTATTTCAAGTCTCCCAGAAGTTCAGTTTCTTCTGGGGTGGGCTGTGTTGTCCCGAAAAGTCTCTCAAAAAAGGGTGGAATTGCTTTAGGTTCACTTTCCTTTTTATCTTCCTCAACCTCCTTAGGGGGAGGTTGGCTATCTGGGAGAACCTTCCAAGATAGCAGGTTAGTCTCCTAAATCTCCATAGCACAAGTTGGGCATGATGGTTCCCCACTATATACTTGCTGAGCTTGTCTGTTGTTCAGGCTTGGGTTCAGCTAGGCAGGCATTTGGGGTTTCCTTGGTGGAGCAGGAGGCAATGGTTGTGGTTGATCAGGTGGTGGAGGCAAAAGAGAGGGAGGAGAGTTGTACTGGGGCCTCCACCCCTTATGAGTTGCATTCCACTGAGGTTGTGGCTAAGCATAGGATTGAAATGAATGAGCAGCTAGTTGGGCATGATACTGAGATGGATAGGACCAAGGAGGAGGTGTGGACTAGGAAGGATGAGTAGGAGGGCCCCAAGAAGGTATGAGAGTGACTTGGTTGGGGTTTTAGTATGCCTGGGATGTCCCTTGCATCCCCTACTGGTATGGTCTAGGTCCATGTGGTCTCCTATGGTTCATGAAATAGAGTGGTTCAATGGCTCCTTCGGCCCCCTGGTATACAGCTTTAAGTTTGGGCAAGGAGGGGCACTTATCTGTAGAATGATCTTCTTCACAGACTGAACAAACCTCTATAGAGTTCAATGTGAATTCGTTCCTAGGATGCCTCCTGGTGCACCTAGGACAAAAAATGGCCAAAGCCCTCTCTGCTTCCTCTTGTTTCCTTTTTATATGCAAGGTATCCATTTGCATGGCAAGAGTTTGCAACATCTCACTCTTAAAGTCTTCCAACATGTTTCCAAGTTCACCTTCGATGCATGAATTGGATGAGGAGGTACTAGCTATGGGTTGACTCCCCCTACCTCTCTTTCTTGCTACTCTAGAATGATTTCTAAAGACAACCTTTATGTCCTCATAAGGTAGTTGGTAGATGTCTCCCCCAGCTAGTAAATGGAGGGTGTCTAGAAGGTCTTCCAGAACTCCCTTAAGCAGGACCAACTTCAGAGATTCAGAGTCAAGTGTACACCTGGCCCTTTTGTAACTGCACTGGAACCTTTCTTCATAATCTTCCAAGGATTCATCACTCCCCATGGTCATTCAGAAGATTTATTCCTTGGTATATTTTAACCTACAGTAGTCTAGATATTTGTTATTAAAGTCTTGTTGCATCTGAGCCCAAATTGTGATGCTATTGTCGGGTAACCCCATGAACCAGCGCAATGCTTCATCCTTGAGAGTAGAAGGAAATAGTTTCAACTTTTGCTCATCTTCTGCATAGTCATAGGTTCGACAGATAACAACAAACTCAAACAAAAAGGTGTCAGGATCTTTTGTAGTCAAACCATGGAAGTGAGGTAGGGATGAAGGGCTTATGTTCTTCATTTTGGTGTCCCCATTGGTCTCCCGGATGGGAAAGGTACCCTCTATTATTTCTCCATTCCCCCTAGCATTTTGTTTTCAGCCATTGTCTCAGGAGGGATATTTTCTTCTTCTTCTTCCCCTATAGCTTCTCAAATATCTCTGGTTGTTCACCTAAAGGTTCTTTTTTATCACTGCCACTGAAGAAGAGAGAAGGGTGGCTATGTGATGTAGTGGGGGTGTTGGGCAAGAATTTTCCTGAATTATCTCTGTTCCTACAAGGCATGAAAGGAAATCTTTTTGGTTGGTTTTTGTTTTTTCACTGCTTGTACCTACAAAAATGAAATTAATTGAACGAACAAATTGCAACTAACTGAAATGAACTTGCTGAAATGAAATTGCAGAACTGAAAGCAAGGAAATAACTAATCTACTTTTGATGAAATGGAAATTGCAGAATTAAAAATGAAAGCATGGAAATGCGGAAACTGAAAGAAACAACTACTCTACTTTTGTTGAAATAAACTTCTTAGCAGAAGGTGGTGATAGAAAATAGAAGAAAGTAGTAATCACTAAATACTCTGATGCTTCCCTAGCAACGACGCTAAAAAGTGGTGAGCACCAGAATTGCAGCAATAATGTTGCAACTCCTGGGCTTCCTACTTTACTTTTATCAACCCGATAGTTCATAACAAACTCAGAAGCGACGGTGCTGTATGCACAAGTACTAGTTCTTACTGCATACTGTCACTTGGTTAGCTAGCACAAGATTACTAGGAGCTCGAGCCAACTTCTACGGATTCCAGAAGAAGCTCTATATGTGATGAAAGGAAGGAAATCTTACTCTACAGAGGCTACTCTACTTGCAGAAAGGAAAAGAAGACTGAAATGTAAAGTAAACCTAGCAAACCCTACTTAACCAACTAATCCTACTTTTGCAGAAAGAGAGATGAAAAAACATGAAATGAATGCCATTACCTACTCAGGAAGTAAATAACATCTACTCAAGCTATTTCTAGAAGTAAATGAGCAAAAAACATCTTTTGGATTTTTATGTATTTTTATGTGAAATTGTCATGCATGTAATTTATTTGATTGTGAATGTGGCAGCGATTAGGTGGCAATGGAGGGCGAATTTGGGATTTGTAGAGGTGTAGGATGGTGTGGATGGGTCCTAGGAGGGCTTAGGTGGCCTCTTGGAGGCTTTTCCCGCAATCAGACTTCAAAACGAAGCCTATAGGAAAATCTACAAGAGGCTGCAGGGGATCTACAGGAAGTCTACAGGAGGATGCCGAGAGAAGTTTTGGAGGTTCTGAAGGTAGGAAAGTGGGTGGAAAGGGTACCTAAAGGCTAGGATGATGTGTTAAGGTTTCTAGGGTCGATCAAGAATGATTAGGAGAGAGAAAGGTGGTCGGATTTGTTCAAGGAATGAGAGGAAAATCTATGGAAAAATGCATAAAACTAAGGCAGATTTGAGATGAAATCTGGGTGACCTGTGGGGCATAGATCAAAGAGATATTGTGGTGGCTGATTGGCTAACCTTTTGTGAGAAGAGATTTGCTAGAATAGAACTGCAAATCAAACAATGAGGTTAAGTAAGCAAAGAAACTAGATACATCAAAAAAACAGAATTTTGCATCAAGCTAGTCTAAATTCTGATCTAGGAAAGTAAATGCTGAGAAATGTTAGAAAGCATGGAAGGAAACTTATTGCAAGATAGAAATGAGCATGGTGAATGAGATCTAAAGCAAAGCATTAACATTCTAACAAACGGCAACAATAGAAATCCTATGGAGAAGGAAAATCTGTGTTTTTTTTGTGGCAGCAAGAGGGTCTTGGCCTCAGTTCATGGTCCCTAAGGGAGGAAAGGAGGCCAAGGCTTTGTTGATGGGATTTTTGTATCTTCTTTCTATCACTGTTCAACTTGCTATAAGAAATTCAAATGGAAACAACCTTCTAAATCACCAAAAGCAACCTATTCTTAACCAAGAAAGAGATTTATCTAATAGCAACTAATCCATAAACTGAAACAAAGCATATAAATACAAACAAGAGAATCTTGGCTGCTTGGATTGGGCCCTAACCCAAGAGCTTCAACCCTCTGAGGTAACTCAGTGCTAGCTCAAAAAGGATCTCATCTTTATTATCAAAATAATAATAGGATTACATGAAAATGTCAACAAAAGTAAGCTCGAAGTTGAGCAGAGCAAAGCTGCAACAAAAATTCGAAAATTTGACTAACTCCTTAATGAGGCCATAGGCCTCTCTACTTATACAACTGAATCTCCCAACATCTTCCTTAAAATCAGGGAGGCTTGGCTCCCAAAACTTGAGATAAAAAAAAGTTATCCTCCACTTGCTTGGCGGCCTCCTAGTGCATTGATGTGACTGTTTGTGCTCTAAGCTGCATGGAGGAGAATTCGAAGTGGGAAGTCATAAATGAGGGAGATACCCTCCTATAAACCCTCTCCCTTGTCTTCTTCGAATTATTGCTGCCAATTTCCCATTAAATCTTTGACTTTATCTCCAAAATTGAACAAAAATATGCATTAAACACATATTAGACTCCATGGCATAATGACCAACCCAACTCACTCCATAAGCATAAATATAATAAAAAAACATGCAATAAGCTAAGAGAATGTTTGATTAAACTATGTTAGGAGGCAAAATGAGCCCATATCATTTATGGGGCTCATCATCACTCTAACCTCCAGACCCCCTAGAACGGTTCACAACACTCTCTCCTGTCAACTTTTCTGTGTTATGGTATTTATATACCACGTACAGTTACAAATTACAATAAATGTAGAATAATACATTTATAATAGAAACAGAATATAAACCAAAGTACCAGCGGGTGCGGGGTGGACCCCGACCATCCGACCTTTTCCCGGCACTGATCTCGAGAACAAAAATTCTGACGACTATCACGTCCCGCTCATCAACTACTCTAGACAATTTGCACTGTTGATCCATCCTGAGGGATCTGACAACTGTCGTGCACTCTCGTGCTCCAACTAGCATGTCTACCAATTCTCCAATGACACACGAGAAAGCAGTTTTGAGCTGCTACGTGTCGACCGCTAAGTGGAAACGCGCAGATTTTTGGAAAACCATTTCCTACCTTGAAGGCACGTGATAAACCACTTACCACTTCCTTGCTGGAACTCAAAGGAGTTTATCTTATTTTGCATAACTTTATCGCATTTGTTTTCCAAGATAACCTGTCGGCATGTTTCGATGCAATATGCGTCGATCTTCTTTGATTGAATGATCTTTACCCTTGTTCGTTGATCCCATCACCTGTGGTATGAACCAATCACAGAATACCATATCATCTTTTGCGCTGACATCATCAAGAACATGTGACTCTTTCCCGAGTTGCCACATGTCTTGCTGACGTAGGCATTGACTTTTGACCTGAATCTTTAATTGGTTCTAATTTTCTTACTCGAACTCGGATTTACACACTATTTGCACCGTTGGCTTCGTATTCACAAGCACTTCAAAATGATTCCACTTTCACTTGTATTTGAAGACTTTTGATCTGGAGTCTATGTTGAATCCATTTTGGATCATTTTCACCTCTATCCTGATATTTTTGCTAATAGCAATTTATCTCCTTTTTGCATTAATGTTATTCCACAAAACAAAGAGGTTGATTTAAATAAATTTCCTGTTAGTTTTTATCAAGATAGAGAAACAACTATTGATTATTCTTCTGGTATTAATGAACATGTGCTCCATATTCCTTCTTAATTTGATACTTCAGATGTGTTAGAAAATTATATATTATAGAGCAATGGAACACATAAAATATATTGTAGAAATATAAACATAGAAAACACATAAAACAAGAGAGACACAAATATACGTGGTTCACCCAATTTGGGCTATGTCCACGGAGAAACAACAGTCCCTCCTTTTATATTATCCAGCGAACTGAAGAGATACAACCTACAGCAAATCCGTTGTAATTCCCTCTTTGCACTCACACAATCTCCTCTCTCTTTCTCACTTAGAATACAGATCTACATAGATGTAATACAATTCCCTCATATATAGCAAGGGGTTACCTTTTAGGGCAAAAAAGCCTAAATTAAACATAACTTCTATCGTCATATCTCTGCCTAATGAACAACCCAAATTGACTATGAAATTACAACATTTTACAAGGCACTTTTACATCTATTTTTAGCTTTGGGGGCGTTTCCACCGATCCCTCGCCAAGGGGGGGGCTCCCAAAGATTGCAACTACCCCCCTTGGACTCCCTTTGCAGCGCAAATATTATAGGTGGCATTACCACCACATTACGAACTAGGGTCTAATGCAGTGATAGCTATGAATAAAGAAGATAATCAAGCTCCACAACCAACAAGATGTGAATGAAGAGAATTCTAGATAATGTTATGAAGTTATTTATGATGATTGCTTTGACATTGAAGATGTTGATTTGTCTTCTTCTCCATTGAATCTTCATTATCAAAGTCAAATCACATGTGAAAATGAAGAACACTCTAACTCAGAAATTGTTTCAACTAGTTCTCATTTTCAACATACTCATGATTTCAGCATTTAACAATCCATTCCAATCTATGATTTTTATGATGATCAAATTCTCACTTCCATTTCATAATCTTGACCCTCCCTCTAATTTACAAATTTGTATTAGCGATCATTATTATTCCATTATTATGACCAATTATTGTAAAAGAACTTGTTTTAAGTCAGTCTCACTTGTGTTGTAATGCTAATTGTAACAATAGCGTAAATTATGATTTGATTTCATTATTTTTCCTTCACTTATTTTGTTTGATTTCATATTTGTTTTTCAGTTTTTAGAGATCTTACGCTAGCATACTGAGCGGGTCAATATTGAATACTCAATTGATCCATTGCCTGAATGGGAAAGTGAAGTTTCAAATCATAATCATCAACATCAAGAGTTATCACTTTTCCAATTTCAATTGATGTTCATATATGATATCTTGTTACTTTCCTCTCAAAATAAGTACCAACAAGAGAGTGTATTCTTACAATATGACCAACAACCTAATTCAATTAATGATATTTCATTGAATCTATCAAATTTCCATCCATATTTCATTGACAAATTTGAAATACATTTGGAATTTTTTCCTTCACAGAAGATTATTAATAATTTAACATATGTACATAAGACTGAATTTTTTTTGTAGACCATTGTATCTAAAAATCCATTTCCACAATTTGGCTTATTACCTTCTCCTTTAAACATCTTCCAATCATTAATCGAATTCCATCCATATTTCTATGATCCAATTGAAATTCAGCTAGAAGGAACATTTCAAGGGAAGGTAATTGTAAATAAATTGATTTTTGTAAGTATGTTAGCAATAAATGTACATTCTGCATTCAGGTTTAGTTCTCTTAGTTTAATTATATTTATATTTTTGTTACTGATGTTTGATCTGTACATACATGCAAGAATTATAATAAGAGAATGATTGCATTAGAATATGGCTATGACCAGTCATGTTTCTTTTCATTAAGTTAAAATTAGGGATAGATTAGTTTCTTTTTTCTGTTTTCATATATTCATTATTGTTTATTTTTAATAATCAATTAATGAATCCGAGTTTTTGGCATCCCCTTTCATTTGCTGGCAAAGTGGCTTAGAACATATTATAAGTTCTTATATAGTCAGATCAAACACACTTGTGAACCACTTGATTGTCTTGTTTTTTGCAAAAAAAATTCATCATATTGTTAAAAATGTTTTTTTAATCATATATATGAAGTAATTCCAAAGAATCACTACAACTTGACAATTTTTTATTCGCAAATATTTCTAAAAATGTTCATATTCACCACTCCTGTCTTCTGATGTAAATTTGAGGTGGATGCAATATGAAAGTTCATTATGTAGCATTTCAGATTAAATAAGTAGGTGTTGTTAAACATATGTGAATTTTGAGAAATACATGGGAGAACTTGAAGATTCATGAGGTAAACCTACAGTCAATATTCTTCTAGGTATGTATTATCAAGTTCATGTTCATTTGTTATTCGATTTTCTCTTTTGTTTTTCATACTTTATTTCTTATTTTTCTTTTGTTTCTTTTTGCAGGTCTTCATTGACTTGATTTTGGAGACTTGAGATAAGCAAGTAGCCAACCATTTCTAAATATGCAACATGTCAAGAAAGTATTTGTTGTTTCGTCCGAATTAGGGTAATCTTTAGTTTTGCTCCTATTAATTAAAACCACGATAGGCCTTTAATACATTATTGGAAGATTCATATCGAATCATTGAAATATTGTAACTCTCATCATAAGAAATTTATGATAAAATCATTCTCCGATCAGATATTTCTGATAGTTAATATAATTATTAAAAGGGTTTTTGTTAAAAGAAAAAGTTGAGCTAAGCGCTTCTTTGTGAATATAATAATAAAAGGCCTAACTCCACAAGACTCTCACGTAGCATTATCAGAGCTTTTGAATATCGAAATCTTTTCATATAAGTTATCCTCAAAATACTCTGATATCTTGATCCTCCAATCCTCCGATATCTCTTTTCACCTATCCATATTGGAACTTCCATATCAGAATTTCCTATCCGGTGCCACTCTTTTCAACCCCTGATATCAAATCTCCAATAGAAAAACTTTGATATCCATTCACGATTATATTTTTAACCGTTACATTTTAATAATAAAAGCCTATCTAAATGTAAGAATATCACATGTTTCAATGATACAACCATAAGATTTCTCTGATATTTTTCTTCTGATACGCTCATGTGTGTAGACCCACATGAATTAATGTTTTTCACTTAGCAATATGGGTCAATAATCATATTATGCCTCTCATCATGGAACTGAAATAAAATTCTTACACTCTCCATTGCTCAGATTTGCTATAAATGAAGGAAAATTTCACACAAAACTCTTGCAACGAATGATCTTATCCATGATTTTATCTACGCCTATTCTGAATCTTACAATTTCCGAGTTGAGTTGAATCATTGAATCACACTCATTCATATTGTTTTCCCTTTAGTGATATTCCTTTCTTCTGAGGATTTTGATCCTCTAATTGTTGAATTTTGGAATCTCGATCCTCTGCTTTTCATTTTTCCAAGATATTTCCTCAGAAATTTAGATTTTCTAGATTATTGGGCTCTTGGGTTTTTATTATATTAGAAGCATTTAAAATGAATTCTAATATTTACCTCTCTGAGATCCACATTTCCTTTTCCTTCACTATCATGTCCATTATACATAGCAAAGGAAATGGCCCCTATTCCACTATCTTCATTGGAATCTTGTGGTCTAAGATTTTTGTAAGTTGATTTTGGCTTGAAAAAGGTTTTCAATATCTTTGACACCCAATTTATTCTCATATTTATTAAATCCCAAACTCCTCTCCTCATAAGCTTATTTTATAGTAAATGTGAGTGCTCTTGCAATTATTTTTTACAAAACTTCAAAATTATCTCATTATCGGAATGAAAGTCATCAGAACTACTTTATAAACTCTTACGAAACTTTTACCTCTGATACGTGAATTCTTGATGTACTAAAAAGGAAATGTTCCCACATTATATTTAACAAACATTCATTATCAAGCACGATCAATATCGTAAGTTTTGTTTGTAAAAGTTACAAAAACTTTTGTTCCAATATCTTGCTTCCCTTTAATATTCTAAATACTGGGACTTATTGTATTAGAGGTGAAATTTAATTAGACTTCTGAAAACAAATGTCATCGGAAATGTTATGAAACAAGGATTTTTTTATCGAAGTTTTTCTCATTAATAATTTTTGGAAAACTTGAGATCTTACCTTTCACTTTAATTCTCTTGGAAACTTAGAACTTCATAATATCGGGTTAAGAATCTTCAATTCATTCTGATATTTCACTATGTTCACATGAAGTCTTGTTTTAATATCTTTGTATATATATGTTGCTTTCATGTTTATCATGGTGGTCGAGAGCTTGGATGTATTTTAATCATAATTTCATCAAATCCAAGTATTCATTCATTGGAATGAATTTTTGACTATAAGGATATACATTCTTCACAGTGTATGCACATGGACCTCTTTTACTCTTTTCGACAATTTTCTTGGCTAATGAGAAATTTCATCACCTATCGTACTCTTGAGAAACAACTATGGTAATGCAACAATTGATAAGGAATTTGAAACAAGTAAAAGTAATGGACCATGGTTAATTCATGTTTGAATTCTCTTTTGTTTGAATTTTTGATATATCGTTCCATACTTATCATATAAAGATTCAAGTTTTCTTCATATACATAAATTGCTACATTAATTGGGATTTTAAATCAGTTTCAATATTTTGAGGCTGATATAAATTCAGAATGGAAAAAAGAAAAGAGAACAATCACCACTGTAAATCATAAAGAAGTATATCTTCATTCTCATTTCTGAAGAATTAAATTAATTTTTGATACCTTGAATATGAAACATTGATTTCTTCTAGTTTATTGCTTGTTTTAGTTTAGATTTAATAAATGATTTTTTTGGGTCAATAAGGTTTCATAAAATTTCAACTTCTTCATGCTTTAAATTCTAATTAAAAGATGAAGTTATCTTTCATTGGAGAAGTTGATATATCTCAGGTAAGATTAAATGAAATTTTCTAATGGTAAGTTTCGCATGCCCACTTTCATTCATTTTTCATTTCTTCACTTTTGGTTTTAGTTTTTGTTGATCTTAAACTTTGTTTTTGCAGCTCTCCATAAACTTTTCACACCTCTACCAGATTAGATTTGGAACTCATTCTCCTTTGTTTGGTTTGATTTCAAGTTTTTGGGAGAAGCAGTAATGGTCCTCATCAAATCAGCGAAACCAAGGAGTTTCAAAAATTTTAATATGTTTCTTAAGCATTCATTTTATTAGAAAATGGTTGAAATGCTTTTATGCGAGTTTTTCTTTGAAACAAGAAAGTTTTCAACAGCCAAAGACTTTTCATTAACTTATTATCTCTTATCATTGTTATTCACCCTTTAATTTCAGAGGCCTAATCACTTATAACTCCCCAAGATAAAATTTACTAGATTCTCAACAAAAGATAAACGTTTACATGATTATCTTCTTTTACTTCTTTTGTTGAGACATTTGTATAAGTATTCTTGTTGAGGTTTATCTTTTAAATTTGAGATCTTTCTTTTAGATTTTACTTTTGTCATTTTTACATTAATTAGAGTTTGCTCATTTCTTTTTACTTCAATTTGGATTTTTTTTCCTTTTTCTTTTGGTTATGTTTTGATTTTGGTGACTCCGCTAAGATTTATATGGAAGGCGTTTTTCTCATCCAATAATGGTTGGCATTACATAGGAAATATTTACTCTATCTATTTCAATGAATTTCATTTATCATTAAAGGTATATCTTTATGGAACCATAAAGCCCTATTGCTTTAAATATTTTTCATGGAGGAACACACATCCTTTCTAAGTGATAGGTTTTATATTTTCAAGGAAAGAAATGACATGAGTTTAACTCAATGGATCTCTCCCACCCCTCCATTTTAGAAAACCTTTGATTGATAATCGCAAGGAAATATTTTTGGAGTCGACATTATGAAAGTATTGTATCCATTAACATAAGTCTCTATTACCATCTCACTTCTTTCACTCAAGTACATCATAAACTAAAAGCTCAAAAATGTGTTTATCAAAAGGGTGATTAAAAGAGGAAGCATGGAAAATACAAGTAAACTCATCAGGGTTATGGACGCTCACTAGCAGCGAGGCTAGTCTTGTATGGCATAAAAGACAACTTCGTCGAGGTACTATTCAAACTCGCTAGCAGAAAAGTGATGTCAGAGACCATTCATAACAATGGATATATGTTTTATCAAAAAAATCATATCTCTACCTTCTTCTATTTTTCATACGAGGTAATTTTCAAATAAATTTTCCCCAAAATTTGGATTCATGGCTTTACTCAAGTCTGCTTTTGAGTACTTATCTTTTCAAACTCTTATTGCTTAATCTATTTATGTGGGACCCATGAAAATGTTTTATTGTTTGATGATTCAATGGACTCCATTATTTTTAACCTTTGGGTAAATTAAAGTTAATTATCTTTAATAAGAGATAATTGGTTCTTCCCAGTGTGTTGCCAATGTTGTAGGGGAAACCCAACAGCCCCCATTTTTTACTTTTTTATTTTCAAATAATGGGGACCCTTTCCATTGATTTTTTGCTAAATCACATTTTAAGAGTTTCTTTTGGTTAAGTGTCCTACAATTTTTCCATTTTTTTATTTTCATCAAATTTCTATTTTGATTGCTTCATTGAATTCAACTTTTATCTAGCTTTCCATCGTTACTTGTTTTGTCTCATTTGGTTACATGGTTTGCAAATGGTGCTCATCCAAAGTTTGATTAAAAAATTTCAAGGTTAAAAAATGTACAAAAATGTATATTATTTTAATTTTTGTAATTAAATTAGTAATCAATGTAAATATTAATCCTTAGCTAATTTCTACTAATTTCTTCATTTTCTACTAACGGTCATGTTATCACTTAGAAGTCTTCCCTAGAAGTTATAAAAAGAAGGAATAATCTGAGGTAACCACAAACCTAATATTTTAGACTCGAGTTCTAGCCAACCTAAGTCCAGAGATGGCTCTCTCTTTATGATTTAACTTTGTTTTGGTGGGATTTTAGGCTAGTTCTTAGTGCTAGTAAGGTTTTGATATTGGTTGGGTGGTGGAAATATAGGAACATATGGACAGAGCAAGGTTTGCAAGCCATTGGGTTATGGATTCAATCAAATGATGGCTTCACTGGATCAGATCAATCACTAAAGGAAGAGTTTATAAGGCAGACTAGCAAAGCAAAAGGCAAATCTTCAGGTTCCAATTGATGAGGTAGTCATAACCAGGGTGAAAGAGCAATGAAGAATCCTTAGACTAGGATCAAGATGAAGAGCAAGAAGTAATCATGAGCAAAGGGCAACTAAGAATCCTTTACTATAGACCTAGGGGGCAAACTACAGAAGTAAGGGAGAAATTAAGAATTCCCAAACCAAGATAGTTTAACAAAAAACATTAAAAATGTAAATAGTTAAGACAGAGAGCATTCAAGCCAGTTCTGAAATATCATTCCTAGTTTAACATTTAGATTTCATAGAGACAAATATGATTATTAATAAACATAAAGAGAAACAAAAATACATGTGAAAGAATATTTATCTGATTTTTGCTTTACACAAGAATCCTATAAAATGTCTGAACTTTATTCCATGATCCAGCAAGCCAATCCAGTCTTAATACAATGGCACTTTAACTTGATAAGAAAATTTCTACCTAAATGTCCTTGAATCCACCCAAAATACTTCAAATGGAGAAGTATTTATACAATTTTTAAACTAAAATATCTTGAAAAAATGTCAAGATTACAAATATCTCAAACTGTTTTACATTAATAGAACTTAAATAAAGGACACTCAAAACTAATGAATCTATTTGGCACTATATTTATGGATTTATGGTGATGAAATAATGGAAATTTGAATTTGATATCAACTCTTAATTGATGATGAAACATCCAAGTCACTAATTGCATCCTTTCTTTGTGCATTCTGCCCCAGCAATTCTGCAAAATTATGGTCCATTGATACCTTTGTATGTCTCAATCCAAGATAGATATGTAAAAAGTGAAAGAGGTTATTGTGTATACATATTCTTTTGAGATAAACCTCTCTCCGTTTCCCAAAATTCAGCTCCATATGTTCACAATATGTTTTGTAAAAACATGTCTAAAATAGGACTTTACACAGTCTAAAAAATAGGTTGTGAAGACATGCATTTATATTGCTTTTTGTAATACCTGTGTAAAACGTGAGATAGGTTTTTGTAGATTGGCCTTTTAGGAACAAACACCTCCTCCATTTTCTCAAAATGCTTCTTGGATTTTCCACAATAGTTTCTGAAAATCTATGACTTAAACAAGAAATTTCTTAAGAATGTACCATTTCTACTCTGATTTCATCTTTTAACCTTAAATTTCTTTTAACTGTTTTTCACTTTTACTTTGGATAAAATTCATTGTTGCTGGTGAAAGTGTTTCATATATGTTTAACCCTTACTACCTCCTTGTTTACTTTTACTATTTATTTTTACTACTCTGTTTTTTCATCTATCTTCACTTTGACATGAATCTATATGCTTTGTAACTGCCTTCCCTATTGTTTGTCTTCATGCTAGCTGTTTTACTTGACTTGATCTTCAATCTGATACTCTTTAACCCCGCTACACTTTGACTATTCTTTATTGTGTCATTTTACCTTCACTGTATATTTTGGGCTTTTATTGTCTATTTCAATAGTAAATCATTTAATTTCATGTTTCCTCTGCTTGTCTTTTAACTGTATGTTTTATTTTGCATCTCTATTTGAATAGATTTGATAACAATATTGGAGTAAACAAGTCTTATGACTAGTATTAAGACTGTTTATCCAAGGCTGTGGTCTTTTGATCGTCTGTAAAACAAAACAAACTATTAAGAAAACATTGGGTTGACAGGGAGGGCCATTAATGGCTTTATCGGCTTTATAGATTTATGGAGTGAGTCCAAAATGATTTCGGGAGATAAACCATGCTTGAATTAGTTAGTAGAGGCTTTAGGTGGTGCAAAAGGGTTACACAGGGTTTTACTGCACAAACAGGTGAAAATGAGCAACACTGGGGTTTTTGTGTTTAAACGGGTAAATGTTTGCTTTGTTTGAATTTTGGTGCAAAGTGAAAAGTAGACAGTTTGTCGTGTAGCGGGCGGTGGTATGCGGTTTTCTTCGCACCACTTTTGGGCGCTGGGTGGTTTTGGGGGGAGGTTGCCCAATTCCATAAACTGAGCAACACGTAGCATGGGAGCTTGGCCTAAAACAACTCATATCGGGTGGGTAACATTCAAACGTCGAACCCACCTGATATGGTTAATAACCGTCAGATAAAAGGGGAGGCGATCGCACGGTGATCGGGCTTGGGAGTTGTGTGAAGGGTAATGGAGGCACCCAGCTAATGTTTAAGTGCGGTGGTTTTAATTAAATGATGGATTAAGGCAGGGTTAGGGGCTAAGTATAGTTTATATTTAAACTGGGCTAGGGATATTGAATATTAAAGGGATTTAAATATATATGGGAAAAAGGAAAATTTCGGGAATTAATAAATATAATTAAAATTAGAAGTTAATATGAATGAAAGTGGTAAATGGATTTAGCGCTAAGTACAATGAGCATTTATAATTCATTGTCTTTCTATAAACACATTATAACTTAGGCTTAGTGTTATTTTTGTGGGCTTTCTTAGAAAAGGGGTTTACTTGGGGGTAATGGTTTTTCCTTAGGAAAAATGGTGTTTTACCTTAGGAAAAGGGATTTGTTTAGGAAAATAAGGGAGAGTGAAGGGGGTAATCTTTGTGGGGGGAATTTTAGTACTTAGGACGTATAAGTCATTGGGCCAAGGGTCCAGTCCCTCCAGAAGTCAGAGAAATGCTCTGAGCCTCTTTGACTTAAGATTTTGGGTACTTAGGACTTTGCTTATGGGAAATTAGTAAAATTAAGGGTGAAATGAATGGGGAAATTAATCAGTTGACTTTGTAATCTTAATGCATGCCCAATTTCTCATTCATACTTAGAATTTCCATGATGAGGGTGATAAATATGCTTTTTTCTAGCAATCATCACAATTCTGCAACCTTTCTACTACTTACCCATCTACTCATCCTACCATTTTTACTTCTTTTTATTATGGTTCACTTCAGGTGGCAAACCCCTATCAAAACATTTTTCTTTTCTTTTACAATAGTAATCTAACTAAGTATAACCTTATTACATCCAAGGGCTCAGATTAAACATTTGAGCTCCTTTTTATTTACTCTACCTAATCTACTTATCTGCCAAGATTACACTGTTTGGTCAGATTTTATTTCTCTATCTATAAACATGAAATTGAAACATGAAATAGCCAAGTTTTTACATTTTGACTGTCATCGATTGTGGCATAGGTTAGAAACTACACACAGCCATTTATTTTGCACAAAAGTTAAATGGTAGTGGCATTTTGACTTGCGCACTTTCATGGTCTTTTGTTTTTGGGGTTCATATTTGTCATTTTTTTGGACCTTTTCTTATTCTTTTTTTGTCCTTTGATTTTTCTTTTAGGACATACCCTCTTTTCATTTTTTTGATTTTTCAATATGGAAAACATTTGCAGAAAGCAAAGGTAAGTACATATTACAAGGCTTAACCTTAGCCATTCAAAATTATGACTCCTATTGGTATAGGAACCTAACAAGTCCTACAAAATCACCCAACCAAATTGTAGAACAGCTAAAAGATGTGTTTTCGGGATCTTGGTAACTTGTTCCAATTCCTAATTTTAAAATTAATTATGAGACCCAAAATCTCAAAATTGCAAGGTGATTATAGTTCATTTTGTAGAATTCCACTCCAAGTGGACCCCACTTCACCTCATCTCCTCCCTTCTGATATAAATCTTTCGAAATTAAAAATTCTGATTTAATTCTTCCAAAATTTAAAACTTTTGACTTTATTTATGTGAAATTCAATAGCTCTAATATCCCGATATCAGAATATTGACGTATCAGTGTCTTTTTTGTTTATGCGCATATAAAATCTTTTGATAGTATTGGCCTCTGACCTCCGATACTAGTTTATGTCATGGCTATTTTTTATATTAAAAAAATCCCCTTTTCCAATACTAATTTATGTTGTGGCTATGTTTTATATTACAAATATCCCCTTTTGACTCCCAACCTCCATCATCCCTATGTCATGCTTACCTCCTTATAGCTTCAAACTCACTACACCTCACATTAAGCTCCCTCCTTATCATGTTTGATTCACATAGGGAAACAAAAAGGCCACGTATTTTTGTTTTTGTTTTGAATTCTTGTAAATGGTTTTTATTAGTATAATTATATTATTTATTAATTAATATAATATAGTTATATTTTAATTTTAATTTTAATATAATATAATTATATACTAATTTCATATTAATTTTTAAATTAAAATTTATTTTGTTATATATAATTAGTTTATAATTAATGTAGTTTAATATTGTAATTAAAATTAAATCAGTATTAATTAAGAAATAATTGTAATCTAATTTGGGATTAGATTTTAATTATTAAAAAAAAAAAAAAAAAATTGGGTTAGGGTACAAGTTTTTCTAGAACTTTGACATTTTGAGGCTTCAACTTTGACAGCTCATAGGTTGAGTTTTACTTGGCCAAATGAGGCCCAAGATGGCTCGTTGGATAGATACAATCATGGAGAATATTTTGAAGTGGTTGTATAACCAGATTCAGTCATTAGATGAGACTAAAATTCAGCAAAAGATCAGGTTTTGAATTTTTAAACAAAATTAATTTCCTAAGTATAATTTTTTGCATTTTCATTTGCTCATAGCCTCTTTAGAGTGCAGATCCATTCGTCGATGTTCTCCTTGACAAATTATATATTTATATGGATCAATGAAAATCTCATATTTCCTTTCTTTCTTTATTTATTTATTTAATATTTTGTTGGAGATAGTTTGTGTTCCAGATTTGGTATTTTGATTGGTTTTGACAAGGAAACAGTTGAATAGATGTGGAAAAGAATATTTCAATCAATGGGATTGGTCTAGAAATATAAGAATAGGAAGTTATACAAATGAAAATTGTTGGAGCAAAATTACTCTTCAATAACTATCCTATTTGGAATTTATTTTTTTAATTATAAATAGTGGTTTATAGAATACGCAAAGGGCTTATCTTCTCTGCAATTATGGAAATTTTAAAATCACTATTGTAATGGGTATTTAGAGTTGTAGGTGAGAGGAGAGTAAATCTTAGATCTGGGGGATAATTGAGAATTTATATTTTCCAAATATGAACTATGTATGGGGAGCAGAGCTTGCATTATGGAAGCTCTTATTTTAACAACAGAGTTTATGAGTTGTAGAGGGTTGTTGGAGATTAGAGCCAGAGAAACGGTTTCAATAAATTGGTATTTAAAATACTATTGTTTTTTATAATTATTTGATTTTATAATGACATAAATGTTTCATTTTTATTCATATTTGTGCACTATTGTCAATTTGAGAAATCTTCCTCAATAATATGTTATTATTGATCTCTACTCTTGTATGTTGAACTCTGATTTTTGAGTAGCTATGTACTTGGGAATCAGTCTTTTAATTATGGTTTAAAAAACAATAATATTTTGTGAACTATTTCCTTAGATTATTGTTTAATCATTAAAGCTACTGATTTAATAATCATCATCATTTTGTGAACTAATTCCTAAATGTTGTTGATTAATTATTCTTGTTAATAGATATCTGAAAAAAATGTGTTTTATGTTCATAATATCAGTCAATTGAACTAATTCGTTAGCTTGATATTTATTATAAGCCAAATATATTTAAATCCCAATCATATAAATGTTTTTCTCTCGATTGGATTAGACCTAAATATTCCTAATCGAGATAAGTTTAGGATCTTTTTCCTTTTTCTTGCATTCTAGGATTAATTCGCATTTAGGTTTAATTTTACATTCCTAGAAGTCCTCTTATTAAAGAGACAAACTTTAGATGTGGCTTGGCAGAGCCCTAGATCAGCTTAAGGATCACTTTCTTGCTTGATCAACAAGATGGCCAATCTGATGTCTCTTCTCTATTGGTAAGTGAAAGTCATACTTTAAGCTAGTAGATATAGAGAGAAGGTAATTGGACCTAGTTTAACCAGTTCGAACCACCATTCCAAACGGAAAAGAAGTTGCTCTAAGGTCATGATCGGGTGATATCCTTTATAATGTTGAGGCAGAGAATTTTGAGCCTTCAACATGCGACTACATGCCTCTGAACTTTGTTACAATGAGGCTTAAAGGCCTGTTTGTTATTGAGAAACAATGGAAAACCCTAAACATCCAAAAACCTAACCCTAAGAGATGAAGCACCAAAATTGCGGGCCCTGTTTGGGTAAATTGGTACATCAACTTCCCGAGGTCGTAACTTTGGCATATGATATCTGTTTGGCTTTCATAATACCTCGTTTCAAAGATCTCAAAGAGAATGCCAAAAAAAAGCCTAATAAATTGGTTTGTGACTTTTCTAGTCTCTCTTTTTTCCCTAGAAACATCTTTTAGTCCCTCAAAACGACTCCGGAAGTTTAAGACCCAAAAAATTGCCAAAAATAGTAATTTGTGCTATAATTAAGGAAAATAAAAAGAAACAATGGTGGGGGTCCAAGTGGAATAGGCAGGTGGCCACCAATATCCACCTAGATCAGTCCTCCCCCCTTAGGAAGCAATGGTCTTCATTGCATTGAGTGCCTCTATGAGATGGGGAAACTTCTGCTGAACTTGGTCCCTAGTGAGCCAGTTGCCTTGGTGTTAGCATTGGCCAGCTTTGAAAACCAGATACATTTGGATCTTCTGTTGGTAGTTGTTTTTTATCTGCATGGCCATGATCTAATAAGTTGTGGGCTATTCCTTGCAGTTTGGGCTTAGCTCTATTGATGTGAGTTGTTCTGGAATGTCAGATATGTCCGGCAATGGCAGAAAGTATGGCTGAAGGCAGTCTACATTGAACACTAGGTGTAGACCAAGGAAAGGTGAAATGTTGAGCTCAAAGGCATTGTCCCCTACAACCTTGGTGATGGTGTATGGCCCATTTTGGAATGGGAAAATCTTGCGGTGGGGTCCAACGAGGTGCTCCTTCTGCAAATGTAGCCAAATTTTGTTGGCCACTAGAACTTATGTGACATCCAATGTTGATCATGGTGCTTCTTGTACTTAGCATTGGATCTATCCAATATATCATGGACTTTCTAGTGAATGTGTTGAATGCGCTCAATGAAATTGTTCACCATGTTGGCTTCAGACTAGACGTGAGTCGAATCTACCTGAGTGGCTGCAAATGGTATGGACACATCAATGGGACATAATGGTTGAAATCCCAACCCTACCTGAAAGGGGTTGTGGCATGTTGAGCTATGGAGAGCTTTGTTGTAGTTGTGTTGGACATAAGGGATGATTTCATCCCATTGGTGTGGATGCTTCAAGTTGTACATGCGTATAATGGGTACGCTCATCATGTTGATGACCTTTATTTGGCCATCAGTTTGAGGGTGGAAAGCTATGGACTTAGTAAGTTTGGTATCTAGCATCGACCAGAGATTTTACGAAAATTCACTTAGGAATCTGTTGTCTTGATCTGAGACAATGAACTGTGGGATCCCAAAGTGTACCCACACTCACTCAAAGAAGAGCTTAGCATTGGCTTCTGTTGTGATACTCTTATTGCAGGCCGACATAATGGCCATCTCAAAGAATCTGTCAACGGCCATGAAAACATAGTCATTGTCTTGCTTAGTAGAAGGAAGGCTCAACATGTAATCCATGGAGATGGATTCCCAAGGTCGACTAGGAAGGCATAGGAGTATATAAGCATTGGTTCTTAATGGTTGGTTTGTTAATAGCACACTGGGAAATGCATGATTGAATCTACTTTGAAACACCCTAACGAAGGTTCCGCCAATAAAAATAGTTTTGTAGTATTGCCACGGTTTTCTCTACTCTGAAATGTCCAGCGACCTGACTATAGTGTGCCTCCCAAATCATCTTGGCACACTCACTTGAAGAAACACAAACGTGTTCCAGGTGGCATAATAGTGCATCCTGGAGGTGAAAATTTGGAACTTGCTTACCTTCCAGGAGTGTCTGGTATGTGCTGCCGAATGTTGGATCACTCTTGTAAAGATGAGGCCACCCCGAAGTCTCATGCCCATAGGAGTTGAGCAAAGAGATCAACGCCATGACTGGTGGTTAGTTGAGGCAGTCTGCAACATTATTGGTGCTTCCCTTCTTGTACTTAATGTTCAAATGAAACTTTTGTACGTATGTGGACCATTTCTGATGGTGATTGTTCTGCAACTTTCCTTGTGTCTGTATGAACTGCAGGGGTCAATGTTTTATGTGGATGATCGTTTCTTTCCCCAAAATTTAATGATTCCATTGATAGAAGCCTTGCAAAAAGGAATACATTTCTTTGTCATAGGCAGGATACTTTCAAACTATGTCTAAAAGTGTCTCACTGTGGTAAGCCATTAGATGCCCCTCTTGAGTAAGAACTTCACCAATAACATATTTGGAGGCATTTGTGTCAATCTCAAATGGTTGCTACATGTTTGGTAATGTGAGTATTGGTAAAGAGAAGAGGTGATGCTTCAACTTAACAAACGACTTCTATTGGGTTTCGGACCAAAAGAACTTTTATTTCGCTCTGCCCTTGGTGACTTGACTTAAAGGCCAAGTGATATGAGAGAACCCAAACATGAACCTGTGGTAGAAATGGGCAAGACCTAGAAATATGTAGAGCATTGTTAGAGTGGTTGGGGTTGGCCAATGACGAATGACTTGTATCTTGGTTAGGTCCACATGCATGCCCTTCTCATCAATGATGTATCCCATATATTGAACCTAGGTCATGACAAAAATGCATTTCTCCAAACTGGCACACAACTTGCGTTATCGCATGCTTTGGAGGACCTGTCGAATATGGTGGAGGTGCTCTTCCCAACTCTAACTGAAGATCAAGATGTCATATAAATACACCACCATGAATGCATTGGTGAAAGGTCACAAGATATTTTCCATCAATCTCATGAAGGTTGCGGGGACATTCATTAACCCAAAAGGAATGACCAACCATTCAAAAAGGCCCTCGTTGGATTTAAAGGTAGTTTTCCACACATTAGAGGGTTTGATAGACACCTGCTGATAACCAGACTTCAAATCAATATTGCCAAAATATTTGGCCCCCTTGAGCTAGTCTAGAAGGTCATAAATATATGGGATTGGGTGGATATTCTGTATAGTGATCTTGTTCAGTGCCCGATAATAAATACATAGTCTTTAGGTCTCATCCTTCCTATGCACTAATAAAATCGAGCTCCTAATGGGTGATGATCTTGGCTTGATGTGCCATTTTTGCAGCAACTCTTGAATCTACCTCTTGATCTCATCATTCTCCAAAATAGAGCATCGATAGATTGATCCATTAGGTAGCAACACCCCCAGGGTCATATCGATGGAGTGGTTGACCTAACAGTGCAGAGGCACCCACGTAGGTGAGGAGAAAATATCCCTGTACTCCTCTACGACCTTGTCCATCGGTTGTCATTATGTGGAGGAGCCCTATCTAGAAGTCGTGGCCACAATCTTCTTATTTCCTTGAGGGAGAATCATAAGGAAAACAAATTTCCTAGTCTGTGAAATGATCTTACTGCATTGCTTTTCAGTGATCAAAGAGATGGTGGTAGGCTGGGCTACTTCCAGTATCCTGTACAACTTATTGCCCAAAGTAATAATCACAGAGTGAGGCCTAGACTCATATACAACATACTACTTCCACAAGTATGGTTTTCCTAATAATACATCACAAAATTCAAGAGGGGAAACATCACATAGTACCTCAATCATGAAGGTCTTGATGTTGTATGGAAGGCGGAATTGGTGGCTAACGCGGATATCTCTTCCTTGGTGAAGCCACCTAATGGTGTATGATTGTGGATGTGTTGTAGTCGGTAGGTCCATCTACTTCATGATCTCTACTGAAATTATGTTCTTTTGGCTCCCACTGTCAACAATGAACTGCAGTGGAGAACTGTTCACCCACAGCTATGAGTGGAAGACATGTTTCCCCTCCTATGGATCTTCAGGTTCATTCTTCTAGATCTTGGTGGTGTCCACAGTGGCACTAGGCTCCACATCAATGATATACTTCCCTTTTCCATTCCCCTTGTTGGGTTGTGACTCAAAGTTATAACAAACATCAGATTTGGAAGCCTTTAGCTCGGCCACCATCCACTGCTTGGCGTGACACTCACTCGTGTTGTGAGTGGAGCTCTTATGGAACTCACACCATTTATCGTGTCCTTCTTTGTCATTGTGGTGTTTTTATTTTCTTGTGACTTTAGCTGGTTGTCCTAGGTGACCCTGCCTTATCTTTGTCCTTTGCTTTGCATTTTGGGGGCACCTTTCCCTTGATTTGGATTTGCATATCCAAAGTCTTGCTTTTTCTATTTAAAATTTTGCTCAATCTTGACAACACATCAGTACGTCGTGCCGAGCGAGGAGATATCCAAGAACTCCATCTCATCCTAGATGTGCCTATGTAGGAAGTCATGGTAGTTGAGTACCAAATGTCACTCAGAATCCTTGATACCCAACTTTGTGCGAAGGGTATAAAAAACATTGGTAAACTTCAGCACGTCTTGTTCCCTTCCCTACCACAGCGTGGTCCACTTTATGTATTTATCCTTGTAGCTCCCGATAGGGTAGTACTACTCCTTGATGACATCCCAAAATGAATTCCAAGTGGGTGTGGCTGAAAATAATGAGGGTGCACTTTCGTCCTTCTTCTCATAGTAGATTTCCCACCAGTCCTTAATGTGGGGGGCGACTTTGAGAAGTGAAAAAGTGATCTTTTTCCGGTTGGAAAATTCATGAATAGAAAAATATCCTTCTAGTAGATTTAACCATTTATCTATAGCGTTTTCATCTATTTGACCTTCAAATATGGGGATGTCAAAGTTAACTTGTACCTTAAAGGGTGTGGCACTTCTAGAGTAGCTGCTGGAAGAAGATGCATCACCATTGGGTAGCCACTGAAGGATCTAGAAATTTTTCCATCATCACATTCCTTTTTCGCTCGAGGGCTTCTTCGAGAAAGATTTTGAAAGGATCTTCTACCCCCTCATCTTTCTTCTCTTCCGCCATGGGAGGCTGTCGGGACTTGCGAGGTTGGTGTTACAAAGATTCGACCAGTTTGAACCCTAACTCCTTATATCCCAACCTCGATGGGGACATGCAAACAAAAATAGAGAAAGAGCAAACCACATCGATACCACTGATCCAAACTCAAACAGGAATGCAAAAAATTACTGATATAACCATAAATACAGAGATGCGGCAGAAATAACACTTCATTTCATTAATTTCAAATATTGAAATATGCTTAGAAACATAATGAAAATAAAACTAGCTCGGGCGATGGTAGCTTATCTATGAGAAAACATGTGGCAGCTACATGCCTCTGAACTATGTTACAACAAGGCTCAAAGGCATATTTATTATTGAGAAATAATGGAAAACCCTAAACATCCAAAAACCTAACCCTAGGAGATGAAGTGCCAAAACTGTGGGCCCCGTTTGGGTAAATCGGTAAATCAACTTCCAGGGGTCATAAATTTGGCATATGATATATGTTTGTCTATCATAATACCTTGTTTTGAAGATCTTTAAGAAGAGGCCAAAAACAAATTGACATGCTCATTTGGGACTTTTCCGGTCTCTCCATTTTCCCTAAAAAAAAATGTAGTTTAGTCCCTCAAAACAGTGCCAAAAGTTTAGGACCCGAAAAAATGCCAAAAATAGTAAGTTGTGCTACAATTAAGGAAACTAAAAAGAAACAATGGTGGGGGTCCAAATGGAATAGGCAGGTGGCCACCAACATCCACCTAGATCAAGACCTCATAGTACTAAATATCCCCATCCTAAGACCAAGGATACCTTGGAAAGGTGCTTTGTGGTGATTCAATAAGTCATTTTTGGCCCTAGATGATTTGAAACCTCTTCAGGACCTAAGGCCTATTACTCTCTTAATCATGTCTAATTACCCCAGGCCCATACCTAGTGTTAAAAATATCTTACTAACACACATATCCCCACTTGAAATCCATAGATCCCATTAGGAGGTCATTTAAGGTGGTTCAAGGTATCATTCATGACCCTTGAGCCCCACAAGCCACTCAAAACTTAAGAGGCCTAGTGTGGTGATTTTACACACAATCTTTTTCCTTTGATGTCTAGAACCTTTGCACTTTAGGTAAGGCTTGGGTTCCCCCCCTTTTACCATATCAAAGCCTTGAAACCCATAACTAATACTCAACCTTGTGAGGGCACTAACATCCTTTCTTAGAGGCCATGGATACCCTTCAAAGGTGATGTGTGGTGCTTTGAGACATTGTTCATGGTTCTACACACCTCAAATATTTATTTAGGACTTAAGGTGTGACCTTATTCCTTAGATAGTTTCTATTACATCTGGACATAAACCTATTTTTTAAGCCTAGGATACCTTCAGAAGGCCATGTGTGGCTATTCAAGGTATCCTTCTTGGCCCTATATGGATAAAAAATTCCTTTAATGCCTAAGGTTCATGTTCCCCCCTAACCACATCCAAGGCCCCAAGACCCATACTTAGAGTTAAAAAATGCAAATGGTATTTATACACCTATTTAGAGCATCAAATTCCCTTGAGAGGTGATTTTGTGGTGGTTCAAGGTGTCATTATAAGCCCTAGAAGACTAGAAGCTTCCTTTAGGGCCTAACTATTGTGTTTTTCCCCTAACGATATCTAGGTTCCGAATCCTCATACTTAATTTTCAAAACCTCATAATGCTAACTATTCCCAGCTTGAGAGCCAGACTACTATAAAAGGGTCATTTGTTGTGGTTCAAATGTCATTATTGGCTCTAGATGTATGAAACCTTCATTTAGGACCTAAGGCTTTGGTTTCCTCTCGCAATTATGTCCAAGGACCCAAGACCCATACCTAGTGCTCAAAATATCCTAATTATGCCCATATCCACACTTGAATGCTAAAGATCCTCTTGAGAGGTCTTTTATGGTGGTTTGAGGCATCATGTTTGTTCTTGGATGCCTAGAAGTTGTGTATTTTAGTTACCACTCAGGTTCCCTCCTTGACCATCTCAAGGCTTGACATTCATAGAAAATGTTTAAAACCTTGAAAGGGAACTAACATCCTTTTTTAGAGGGCAAGGATACCCTCCAAAGGCCATGTGTGGTGCTTTGATGCATTGTTATTAGATTGGATGACTCAAAGTTTTGTTTATGACGTAAAGCATGCCCCTGGTAAACATATATACTACTCAAAACCACATAGTGGAATTAACACCCCTAATCATATACCAAGGATACTTTCAGGAAGCTCATGTGTGCTTGTTCAAGGCATCATTCATATCCTTGGATGAATACAAGATTCCTTTATGGTATAAGGTTCATGTTTGTTCCCTTGACCATGTTTAGGCCCAAAATACACATACATGGATCTAAAAAATGATAATTGTACCTATTACAACAAAATAAAAAATTTATCATAAAGCCTCAAAATTTGGCCAAGAAAGGTTATAACACACGAATGTCACTACTACCACCTTAGCAACTATTCCTACCTATTAAGTTAAGGATGTAATCGAACACAAGGGAGGATTCCCTAGTAGGAAATTAGGATCAATTAGTCCATGGATCTTAAGTTAAATGTTCCCTAAGGATACTATAATATAGATTCACCAGATAAATGTATGATAAGTGGATGAAGGAGTTAATCCAATATTTGGGTTTAAGGGATATATGGATAAATTTAAAGGATAATTTTAGTATATGGAGTCTCAAATAGGTGCCCCAAACACACCAAATCAAGAAAAAATCAAGGATTCTATAAATTATAGTTTTAGTTTAGCTAATTGTAGTAAAAAAATAGTTTATAATTGCAACAAATTTAGCTATTAAAATTGTGTAAACATTATATGAGATGAAGGCTAAAATTTAGAGTAAAGTACAAAAATGTAACAAATTTTGATCATATATAAAGCATATAAAAACAAATAAAGTTTGATGTTGACCCTAGAAAATGGTTGAAAAATGCATGAAAAACTTTAAATTAGCTTCTTTAACACACTTTTAATCAAGATCTAAACCTAGGTCATACATTAATAAGTCATTAAATGCTAAACACAAGATTTTGTTGCAATTTAACCCTAGTTTAACATTTTAAAAAAATATATGATTTTATATTTTAAAAGAATGCCATAAATGAGATAGACTAGTGACTTCTCAATCTATGGCATATGGAGTCTAGGATACAAACTATTCTAATGCTCCTTTGGGGTGATTCTAGATCTAGAAAAAACTAGGGAAAATACACTAACTTACCCTAGGGCTTGCAAATTAGGTTCTCAACTTTTCATAAAATTAAGGGAAAGAAAAACCTTTCTCTATTCCGCAAATACTTGGAGGAAGGGTTTAACTCAACAAGGGAAAATGAATCAAGTACCAAATAAACTAAATAAGCACAATAAAATTTATCCCATGGAACATTATACCAAGATAAAGAAAATAAGCTATCTTACTTCACCATGCAATATCCAATATTCACCATGAGCATCCATAAAAATAGATCACATTACATCACAATATCCACCCAAGAAAGTTGCTCTACAAGTCCTCCATTGCTCACAAGAGAGAGAGAGAGAGAGAGTCATTAATGAATAAAATGTATCTTCCAAGTGTGACAATGATCCAAGATGAAACTTATTCCTCTATTCATATGATAGTAACAAAGTTTATTTCCTTCAAATTAGACTAAAAATACCTAAAAATGTTTGAATCCATGATACAAGGTGGATGTTTCATCAAGCCAACCCCCAAAGTTAGGAAAAACATTGAAATAACATGAAAATAAGTGATGAGCCTCATCATTGGGTAATTATATGGACCTTAATTCACCTCTTAGCTTAGTCAAACCAACTATTCTCACAACTTATTGCATACTTTTTATTATATTTTGTTTATGAGATGAGTTAGAGTTGGATATTTTTCTTTGTGGCCTAATGTGCATTTAACGCAGGATTAAAGGAATAAAGCAAGGAATTTTGGCAAAGACCTTGGTCAAAACTTGAATGCGACAAGGGAGAGGAATTATAGGAGGGAAATCCTCCTCATTTACTACCCCTCCACTCGAATATTCTTCCATCAGCTCGGAGTGCAAATAGCCAAATCATGAGGACTAGAAGGAAACCGAGCAATTGAAAGTCAAAGCACCAGTTTATCTCGAGTTTGGGATTCGAGCCGCCCTAATTTTAAGGAAGTCATTGGATATTTCAGACATATAAGTAGAGAGACCTAGGACCTCAGTAGGATTCAGACTTTTGATTGTAAAACTCTACTCTATTTTCGAGCTGCAAGACTTGTGACAGTTTTTTTTATGTAATCCATTGTTTTAATAATAAGAATGAGTTTTATTTTGAGCCAGAATTGAGTTAACTTAGAGGGTTGAAGCTCTTGGGTTAAGGCCCAACCCTAGCAGCTAAGGGTCCTCTTTATTGTACATGTATGCTAGTGTAGATTCATAGTTTAATCATTCATTTGCTTCAATAGTTGCATTTCCATTACAATAGTGTAACACATAGATTCTTGGTTTAATCGTTCATTTGCTTAAGTAGTCGCATTTCCATTACAGCGGTGTAGCATAGATTGGTTATTTTTTAATTTTCTTCCATTTCCACCTTATTTCAATTAGCAGGTTAGCAAGGAGAAAAAGATCCCCATAAGGTTGTGAACAGGTGTCTCGGCCTCACCTCCTCCCTTTGGGACCATGACTTGAGGAAAAGACCCTTCAACAACTCCAAAACATATATTTCTAGTTCTCGCATGAGCTTTGGAGTTTGTTGTCTTGATTCAGTACTTGCTTCATTTCATTGTTATCTCTCTATAATAAGATCTCACTCATATTCTCATTTCCTTCAGCACTTTCTTCATGCATAATATAGGCGGAAGCTAATGAATCACGTCTTAATCATATTATACATGTAGATCTCCTTACCACCCGATCCATAACAAACCTAACCAATCGTCGTTAACCGTGTGTCACATATTCATTTCAATGTTTGACTTTAGGTGCTCCAAATCTCCACCATCGATCTGTTTTTCTTGATCCAATGACTATCGCACAATCTCGCGTGAATTATTGCATGACTGATACCCAACCAAGAACACGTGAGAAAAGTGGTTTTCCCATGCTATGTGTCATTCACTTAGGCTAATCACATAAAATTTAGAAATACAGCTTACAACCCTTATGGCACGCGAGATACTACTTACCACCTATATTCATTTCAATGTTTGACTTTAGGCGCTCCACATCTCCGCCATCGATCTGTCTCACTTGATCCAACGGTTATCACGTCACTCGATCACCAACTAGCTTAGCCAACCTCCACTATTGATCAATCCCGCATGATCCAACGGCTATCGCGCAATCTCGTGCGAATTCTTGCATGGCCGATATCCACCCAAGAGCATGCAAGAAAAGTGGTTTTCTCGTGCTACGTGTCACTCCCTTAGGCTAATCACGCAAAATTTAGGAATTCCACTTACAGCTTTTGTTGGGCCGTGAATACGACCACTTTGTAACACTTATTTCATCCATTTTTATTCTTCTCTATTATATCATTTGTTATAATTTATCATTTAAATCCATTTTATAAATGATTTATGCTCTTATGGATGAATATTATTTATTATCCTTTATTTCTAATAAATTGATGATTATGAATGATTTTATCAATGATAGTTTCAATAAATTAGTTGTAACGTTACTTACCATTTTTAACCTCCAAGATAATTTCTAGATTGAAGATTTGACCATTAAACCTGCCAACTCATAAATTCGCTAGAATAAGAAGTGACAGTTTTGCGGTTGAGATTCTGAGCAAATGAAGAAGAATATGGAAAATCTGGAACATGGGTTTTGTCTAGAACGGACCCAATTAACTTTATGAAAAGAATGGTTTGCCCAAATTCGGCTTGTACTAAGAGAAACGCAAGGTTCTTTGAGCACGATTTTCTCAGATTTGTTGTTGCGACCGTCCTCCAAATCTCAGCTGCAAAGCCAAATTCGTCTTGCTCTTGTTGAGAGATGAATGGAAATATATCTTCTTGTTGATCAATTGGTTGGAAATAATCCAATTTTGTAATAGAATCATGTTGTAATTATCTCTATTGTAACTGCTCTCTGATCTCTCTATTTAAATGAAAACAAAGATCAGAGATGGGGATGACTTCAGGATGACTTCGGGAGGACTTCAGGATGACTTTTGGGATGGAGAATTGAGGATTCAGAATTGGAGATTCAAGAATGATGATGGATTATTCATGATAGGATAGGAAGAAGAAGGGATTGTTGCATGTTGTAATTCTCAAGCTTTTGTTGTTGTAATGATTTCACAATTTGATGATTAATATATGATTTAGGAGTTGTTGTTCATATTGTTCATCTGAAGTAACCGAGCAACATCCGTTGGCGGCTAAGGGCCCAGCCTCTGGTGGATTACGCTTTTGTTGTGTATCATATCTTTACACTTGCTTTTGTATCATTATAACTTGATTTCTGCGTGGTTTGCTTATCTTTATTGCTTGGTAATTTGATATGTTTTTCATGTGCTATTCCATGCTCTGCTACGATTAATTCATTAATGGTTCTTTCAGGAAATCTGTGTAGTGACTCTGCATTACATGATTGAATCTTTTCAGAGTTGATTGCATGTTATTAGTCTAAACCAGCTATTTCTGTTACAGAGCGTCTGTACTGAATATTACTGTTATCAGATTCATTTGAAATCCTGATTATTGGAATCCGAGAGTGATGTTATTCTATTTGGAAACATAGTCGTATTATCCTTAATTGTCAGATTACTATATTAGTGTGAGGTGTGCATATATGATCGATTACTGTTGTTCCATAATTCATCAATGAGTGTTGTTCCATAAAGTACATTCCATCCAGTTTGCCTTAAGAGAGAAGATTGTTATTTCATCGCAGAGTGTGAGTTTGGTTCAATAGAGTAAGTTTGGTTCTGACTCGCGAGACTTAGTTCTTTTGATTGCTATTTCATTTACTGTCGTTCCATTTTAGACTTTTTGTTCCATTTCCCATTTGTTGTTCTATTTTACTTTCTGACGTTCCATTTACTGCTTTGGTGTGAGAGAAGGTCTAAGGCTGTAGTGAGCCTTAGCAGTCGTTGCCTAGCTCCCAGACCTATGGTCCATGCTCTAATTTCCTTTCCATCAGTTTCTAGAGGGATGGGTTATCGCTTCCGCACCCTTGACTGATAAGCTGTCTTGTGTGATTTTATCCTTTTGAAGTAATTTAGTCATAGTTTAGCATCCGTTTACTCTTGTATTATATGAACGTTGTACTAGTAAACATTACTCTTGAGTAAATAGCCGCCTCAGACTGAGTACACTCTTGAAACAAAAAGTCATCCCTGGGTTGATAATTAATGTGAAGGTAATTAGGAGTTTAAAAGACACATTTTTATCGCTTCACAGCCGAGTTGAAGGCTTCCGAACCAGATGCATGTTCCGACCCTGAGCCAGAACCCAACAAGGGGAATGGAAAAGGGAAGCAGATCATTGATGCAGATCCCAGCGCCACTGTTGCCATTGAAAAGATCCAGAAGAATGAACCCGAAGAGCCAGAGGAGGGGGAACGTCTTTTCCACTCACAGCTGTGGGTGAGGGGTTTGCCGTTGCAATTCATTGTCGACAGTGGTAGCCAAAAGAACCTCATTTTAGTAGAGGTCGTGAAGCGGTTGGGCCTACCGACTACACCACACCCGCAGCCATACAGTATCAGGTGGCTTCATGAAGGACGAGATTTCAAAGTTCACCAGCAGTGTCGCCTTTCCTACAACATCAAGCCCTTCACAGACGAGGTATTGTGTGATGTTACACCTCTGGATGTTTGTGATGTACTATTAGGCCAGCCATACTTGTGGAGGAGACATGATGTGTATAAACCAAGGCCTCGCGCTGTCATTATTTATTTGGGCGATTCATTATACAGGATACCGGAGGTAGCCCCACCTACCGCCACCTCTTTGATCACGACTAAGAAAGGCAGCAAGCTCATCTCCCAGACCAGGAAATTCATCTGTATGGTTCGCTCCCAAAGTAAGGGGAAGATCGTTACTACATCCATGACCCCCCACAAAGGGTTCCTCCATGTAGCAGCAGTAGCAGAGGGATACAGTCATGACAGAACACAGGAACAACTTCTCCTCACCCACAGGGGTACCACACAAGTTTCAGGTGGGCGACAAAGTTTGGTTACATCTACAGAAAGAACACCTTACCAGAACCCATCAGAAACTCAGACCACTCCGACATGGTCCTTACACCAGTACCAAGGCTACATGCAACAATGCTTTGAAGCACATCATTCCTCGATTCCTTTGCTTGCACCAAGTGTTCAATGTGGACCGTCATCGACCATGCTTCCCACCATTACTGGACACATCAGAGATTGCAGGACAAGTTTAGCAGATGGAGGAACTCAACGCAAT
>APFE031431303.1:138258-150169 GCA_000404065.3 Pinus taeda
AAGATTGAGGTTGGTATTCTTTTCTCCTCTCCTATCTACTTCTCGTAAAGGAAAATGAAAGTAACTTTAATCTGTTTGTTTCTAAGATAGCTACCCATCTTAGTGGGACTAGCAACTCTGCATGGACACTAGATTTCCCCATAACAAAATGGTGACTCCGCTGGGGAGCGAATAGCTTGTTTGCTTGTCTATATTTGTTTGCTTTATAAACTTACAAATGGAGACTGAAGTTAAGCCAGCTAGCCTTCGAATTGCATTTGCTATGCAAGTGCAAAGTAGATCAATGTTGGTTTAGTCTATCTCCGAGTTTTGTTTATAAATTGAACAATTGATTTTCAAACATCATAATTGCCCTGGTGGTGGCTCAAGTAACCTCATTAGATCAGCCCCTGTGATTTACATTTACTGACTATCATTAGCTCGACCTAAATCCCTGAACTAAGCTGCAAACTGTTTCCAAGAACCAAGTGTAAGTCTCGTCCCTGGACCATCACACCTTCTCCTCTTGGGAATCTGGATGCATCGTACCTCCGGTGTGCAGTAGATGAGATGCATCGCTCTTTCCATGTGTTACAGGTGCTATGATTGGATAAGACTTTTTATGCTTCCAGATTTTGGTTTTTTGTTCACTCTCTTCAGATTTATTTAGGAGTTTTGTTGTCTGTGATCAGTATACCACTGTGGAAACTCCCTTCCTTTGCGTGATTCAACCTCCATAGTACAAAGAACTGTAAATGTTTTTATGTATTGTTTGCCATTTACGGTTCTCCTTTACAAAGAAGTAGCGTAATCAAACTGTCGTCTTTTGATTTGGAGGTGTTGCAAGTGTCATTTTCAGTCAAAGAAAAGAATCCTATTGTTCTTGATGGTAGATTACATTGTTACTCTTGTATTTGACTTGAATTAATAGTTTTTCAAGTGTCGAAAGCATTTTTCAATTCAAAATCGCAAAGTGTCGTCATTATCTTCCTTTCATCTTTTGAAGATAAAATCGTTAGTACTATCACTTGAAACGATTCATATTTGTACTTAGCATTCTTTTTGTCATTCACACATTAATAAAGGGAAAATAAATACATGCATGTGCATTTGCATTTAGACTGCTTTTTGATTTTGATTTAGGACAGTGCATCTAGTGTGTGCTCTCTGCTCTATGTTGAAAAAATCTCGCTTCTCTTTCCATAGTAGCTAGGATTTTCATTGCAAAAAGAAGATTAAACGATTGTTTATCATCTTTGATTGCATTTTAGGAATTGTACATCTACATCACGCGGTGAACCTGAAAGGCAAACTACTTAAGAAAGATCAATTGTAAAATAAATTCAATGAACATAAAAACGCTTTGGAGCCTAACGCACAACATTTAGAAGTATAGGCTAGAGATGTATTCCAGCGTCATAAAGCCTAGTAACTATCGCTTTCATTGCAGGTTGGGTGATTCCTCCTCTTCGAGACGACAAGTGCCATTATGGACTTGTGCTCCCATGTACTGTCAAGTATATATTGGCAGACCACAATAGGCTATATCCTTTATCCTTAGGAAGTCGTGTCTACCACCCTATCGATCGCAATGCACTGAACATAGCATTCAGGAATATTGACTTTTGTACCGTAAAAAGTATTCTGCAGTTTTGCGATTGGTTTGGTAATCCCTCTGTCTAGATTTCTAGAGTAGTCTCTTTCGTTCCTTTTCAAACTCCTTAAAGGAAAAGCTCCATCTGAGCACTTGTCACTTCAAGCTCATTAAAAATCGAAGTCGACTAGAGGCATATTTAGCTTTTTCTCGACTATTAAAAATTTAAAAAGCAAGTTGTGTCAAAGCGTCATAAAATTTATTTTAATCGGAATAACGTCAATGTTCCCTCATTGGTCTTAGGTTGAGAAAATGGAGTCCACCAACCAAGGATTTCCCCTTGGGGGAAATCCTAGTCCTTTCTCCTCTTGGGGAGATGTTGGTGCACCTCATATGGCCACATTGTCCCTCCCAAGACTGACAATTGGCTTGCTAAAATGGCTCTTCTCAACCTCTGTTGTTCAAACCACCGCGATTCCTAAGCAATCAAGTCAGCAACTAGATGATACTAGAGTTACCCCCCAACCTTCTCCTTCACTTGTTTCTCCCTCCCCTCCTTCCTCTTCTCTTGGTGAAGTTGATAAAGCTAAAAACCAAGTAACTGAGAAGAAGAAGAAAGGGAAGGAGAAGGAGAAGAAAAAGAAGGAGCCAAAGGCAAAAAGGGGCAACTGTGCATCATCTAGCGAAAATCCACACACTGCACCATCCAAACCCAAATCTCCATGTGTCATTTGCAAAGGGGAACACTATCATCGAGATTGTCCTTGCATCCCTTGGATCTTAAGGGACTGGTCTCCTCATTTTCACAATCCGGTGTCATCAACCTCTGATGATCATGTTGAGAGGACATCGTCAACTAGTGAAAACAAAGTCATTGGACACAAAGGAAAATGTAAATTTCCTTGCAAACTGTGTGAAGTCAATCATGTCATCCACCGTTGTCCCTTCATGGACGAAGCTAAAAGAGTCTTGGATAACCGTCCTGCTTCACCATTACGGCTTCCTCTTGGGTACAAGAAACTCTTGTCGAGTCCATCGCTAGTTGAAAATCTAACTGGCACAACTTTGTGGTCAGTCGAAGAATCTATCATTGAAGATAAGCCTTCTGAATCCACACCAGATGAAAGTCAAAAGGTCGAGGTGGCAATCGACCCGGTCTTGTCTTCGGAAGGTCCATCTTTAGATGATATAGTCACCAAAGAGAATGAGGACGACACCGTTCAGATTATTTTCACAAGCACAAACTCCAATGAACATGGGGGCAATTTACCCATTCCTTTACCATAGGAAGGAAGTTCGTCAGGGTCATATATGGCCGTTTATTCGGTCCCACCTCCAAGCAACCTAGTCGTTTCCTTCGATTGGAATCTACTAGGCAGAGCCCATCTACCGTCTAATGTACCATTTCGAATCATTGTACAAGCTTACAGAATGGTCATGGTTTGTACCATCATAGATGAAGGGGCTTCTGTGAGTATCTTTTCCTCAACTGCTTGGAAAGCGCTTGGCTTGCCATCGCTTCCCTGAGATGTGAAAACTAACAGGATTCAACAAAGGAACCAGTCGACCATTAGGGATCCTTCCAAGATGGCCTATAACTTTGAGAGGGAAAACCATTTATCTGAACGTAATGGTAGTCCAAGTACCTTTATATTATAATCCGCTCCTTGGGCGTGACTATATTTATAGCATGGGAGCCATTGTCTCCTCACTCTTTCGAGTAATGTGCTTTCCGCATGAAGGCCGAGTGGTCCAGCTTGTAGACCATCTTTCATTCCCCAACTCACACATAGCTAATAGTCAAATGCCATCCCTAACTGGTCTTTTCACGCAAGGAATGTCTCATCAATCTCCAGTCCGTCCAGCTGAAGAGCGTGAGAAATTCGGTGGCCATGATTGAAACCTAGGGGGCATGCACCCTAGTCTGCTTCAGCAGGAAAACTTCAGGTATAGGGTAGGTTTCCGCGAAGGATATATGACTAGTCTGACACCCGTCCATTTAGGAAAATGGGATTAGACTGGAATAAGATTCCCTCGTCAAGGTTAGGTGGTTGGAGCTAGAATCACCTTTGTCCAAATGGACTAAGTCGGGAAGTGTTTCTGTCTGCTACGCGGATGGAAACTATCTTGCAAATGAGAGAACTTCTATATGGTAGCCTGGAAACTCTATTTCACTATACCTGGGGGCATGCAAACCTTTTTGCATGCAAGTGAAGAGCGACCATTTATTTTCTTAGTTTGTAGATTCTCAACCCTTTAAACTCGTAGGATTTTTCGTTCCTAGCTTACATAAAGAAAGGATGCGGAGCAAAGTTTCGAATGGTGCAAGCTCCTTAAAAATTGAACCTATCGGTGAGACATCCTTATTATACGACTGGCACGAGCAGTTTTTATGCGAAGTTCAAGCTCGTTAAAAATTAAACCTAAGTGATGAGAAAATGTTCCCCCAAAGTTTAAGCTCATTAAAAAATGAAGCAACCTCCAGTAAATAACCATTGTGAATGCATTATCATCAGCTTTTGAGCCTTGGTCGTGTTCTTACCATCACCTCCACTCTGTTTTAGCCGATCATATGCCTCCATTTGATTGTTTACCCTTTTGAGGAACAGTTGCGACAAGTGATTTTGTTAGCCATCCTTGTGACAATGGCGTGATTGGAAAATTCCAAACCTTACCTGGAATCAGCTGCTACCCGAAAATATCACTCGTTCCTCAAAAACAAGTCTCCTTTAAGCTCTTTTCATATGACTCGTAAAATATGAAAAGATTGTTGAGCAATTGGCCTCTCCAACTCATTAAAGCTATAGGAAGTGCTATCCCCCCTCTAGATTTCAATATTTTTTGACCTGAGGGATTATTACACAAAAAGATCAAGCGCTTGTCTTGTTCGACTCGTTAAAACTATCGAAAATTCATCTCTTTCGTATTATTTTGTACTTTTTTGGACTTAAGGGATTATATGACGAAAAATTATTACTGGAGTTTCCTTTCCATCCCTTTTCAGACTCTCTAAAATTGGAAAAGGATGAAGTTTTCTTTGTCGTTAAACTCGTTAAAACCAATAGTGACAAACTTGTCCATAGAGACAAGAACGAGTTTCACTATCGCTAGGATCATTAAAACATAGCGACGGGTTTGCTCGAAGGGAAAATTATAGAACAAGCATATGTTATCCTCCTCAAGCTTGATAAAAATAAAGAGGTACTGGTCAGTAATGACTGGGGAAAAATTGGGAGGAAAACTTGAAGAAACTTTATTGGTAACAAGTCGCTCTTGAACATGAGACTTTCACTCCATCACCATGATTGAGTCAGGTTAGGTTATTCTGTTCACCAATCATATTACCATTGGTCCATCATACCATCCATCTTTGGGGTTAATGCTACCAATCTATTTCAGTGTCGCTAATATGTTCAAGAGAAGTCAATCAGAGAATTCACCAACCCAACTGGTGTCTCACCCACTGCAATACCTTCACCCTTCATCCTTTCATGACCGCCACCCTGAACCCTATATCATTATATTGTTTTCACCTCCACAAAATAATTTGCTCTGTTCCGTGTCATATATGTGGGATTCATTAAGGCCCTCCTACGACAGGTTACTTCTTGTTGACGACAGCTCATTATCGAAGAATTCAACCTAGGAACAACCCTTTCAGTACTTTGAAGCTTGCATGCCTCAATGGCAAGTTTCTCACTTCCGACAACAAGTTTACATCAATGACCTTCGACCGAAAGATTTTGCGTGGTGTTCGATGCCAAGTCCCATTTTCACACCACGTGAATTTTACTGTAGTACCTTGAGGGTCATCATCATTATCAGTGATTCCTCTCACGCCTTTTAACAGCTTACATCATTGGCTAGTAATCATGCGATTTCTTTCCCTGTTCGACTCCAGAGCATTTTTCACATGGATCGACTTGTACTTTGGGTGAAGATTGGATGAGTTTGAAGACCCCAAATCTAGTTTCATCCATCCGGGCTGCGATATATTCAAGAAAATAAATGCATCAAATGTACATCATTGATGCATAGGTGATCATCCGAATTAAAGGATGATGGCTCTATCAGAATCATCAGTCGATGACACAGACGATTGTCTATCCTATGTACATGAAAAAGAATTTATAAAGTTGAGCATGGGAATGCCCACCTCAGCTAGATCATGAAAATGTTATGAAGATAATGTGTTGTATTGTATCTTAATACAAGTCGCCTTCCAATTAGAAAAACCTCGGATCCTCATGATAAAGCATTTTACTCGACATCAAAAGATTTTTGACCTCATGCTTTAGGGGGAAATTGTTATAGACATATTTTGGCACTGCAACCCCAATCATATATGTCCATAAGCCAAGGGATTTTGAGTCCCTAAAAGTGTTGTTTCATACCCTAAAGGAACAAGGTGAGCTGATTACATCATCTCCCATAAGTTCTCCACAGAAAACTGCTCAAAACTGGTCAAAACTGGACCATACAGACTGCTCAGTGTAAAGGGTGTGATGCATCTCACCTACCACATGCAAAAATTGTGATGCATACTGAAAAGAACTTCTATAGGGTGTGATGGGTGAGAGTATACAAATGGCAAAGATAGTTTGCAAGGTGGATGATCATGGAATCTTCCAGAAACTTCTCCTGTGACACTTGCCTCTCTGAATTCGACCAGGGATGAGTAAGAGATCATGAATCTCCAAGTGGAATCAAGAACTATCAGAGGGAGGACACTAATCAAAATCCTAGAAGCTGACTCACCCCCTTGCAATCATCTATATATGGATCCCTCATCCCACAGATCTAGAGGTTGGAATTTTGCATCTTGTAAGGAAGTGTTGTTGGTTTCATGGTGGAACATCATAGTGTTGGGTGTTCTAAGCTTTTCATGAGGTGAAGAAGGGCTTTCATGCTGGGTCAGATCAATGGGTTGCAATCCTCTCTTCTAATCTTTATATAAATAAAGCTATTCAAGTTTTCCTTCACGTTTTTGTATGTTTGATGATATATGCATTTGTGTGGTCAATATATATCTAGTCCTATATTGTTTATGATTGTAGATTTCTGCACTTTGAAGGTATTATGTTGCTTTGACTTTACAGGTACTCTTTGAAGCAAAGTAATCAAGGAAGGATCAACAAAGATCCGTTAGAGGGGAGAAGGAACAAGCAAGGAACCAAGTGAAAGATTGAGGTTAATATTCTTTGCTCCTCTCCTATCTACTTCTCGTAAAGGAAAACAAAAGTAACTTTAATCTGTTTGTTTCTAAGATATCTACCAATCTTAGTGGGACTAGTAGCTCTGCAAGGACACTAGATTTCCCAATAACAACTAGACAAGAAGCCTAAGAGCCCCATTTTTAGATCAAATAGCCAAGGCATAACTCAACCATTGGGGGTCGTGCAAAGACTTCAATTTCCAGGCTTGGGATACACCGAAGGGAATGCTCAAGGGTGTCAGATGCTTCTGAGACATTTTTGAAATCATTGAGGAAAGAGAATGATGAGAACACATCACCATCATCCCATGGCAGTGCCCATTGCAGGGAAAGAGCTGAGCAAGCTCTCATCGCAATAATTACACCAGGGACAACGAGGAAAGGTATAACAAGTACCAATATTCAAATGTTCATTTCGATTACAATCATGTTGTTCATGATGGAAATAAATCATGGCATCGTAAAACATGTACCTTTTTTGTTTTACATAACCATATATTTGTTGAGTGTTGGAAGAGAATGGCAGCACAAAAAAGGATGAGGCGTGAAAGGCCTTCTCCACCGTAGAGGAAGAAACATGTTAAGAAGATCTGGAGGAAGAATACTTATTGTATTCATCACAACAGAAGTGTTCATCAAAATGCCACGTGTTAGAGGGTCCATCCAGAGCAACACCCATGCAGAAACCAGTTAGTGAAAAAGTCGTTTGACAAGAAAAACCACCACAAGGGCATGACCCATTAAAATTGATAAGTGAAAAATGGTTTCTAGATATGTTAGCTTGTCATGGCCGTGTTTTTGTAAATCATTTGTTACAATTTAAAATGTAAAAGTGATGATGTGTTTTCCGTCACTTATTAAGCAACATTGATGTCTTGGCCTTGTGCATTTGATAGTTGGGTTATTATTACCATTTTGATGTAAACTTAATCACCGAATATGTGTTATAAACTCGTGGCAAGTATAGGATGCTTAGGTCATTAGTTGGTCTCATAAATCAATCATGTAATTTTCAAAACAATGTACTACAGGGTTGCAGAGGATGCATGTGTCATCTCATCGCCTCTGGCTCCGAAGGACAGAGGTGAAGGAGAAGGAAAGGTGACTTATCAGACACTTGTGGTGCAGAGAATGTACAAAGAAGTTGCAGATTATTTGTCATGCTTTGGAGGACCAAAAGCTCCATAATGGGGAGGATTGATCTAGGTGGCTCCAAACACATGTAGAAACCCAAGGGGACTTAGAAATGGTAAAAATTAAAAGCTGTCATATTTCTCTCAAACCAGTACCAGATCGAAGTGCTTGTCAACCTGATTCCAACGGTGTGAGTGACACTCAAATCTGAGTTCGTATGGAGGAGTTAAGGCTAGTCATAGTTCAGGGTTGACTTGGCCAAGTGGCAAGGGCTAATGGACCTACGAATTCCACTAACAGTGGTCACTGGAATCCGGCCACCAGGAGGGTGAAATTATGGCCTACATAAGATGCCTAATAACCTCCAGGTTTGAGAATTTTCAAAAATGGCTTATTGTTATGTAAAAAAAACAAAAAATATATATGTATAGGGGGTCGAGACACCAACCCCGCCACCCCCAACGACCATGTTAACATTAAATAATATATATAAAAAAATGGGGCCGACAAGCCATGACCCCCACCAAGCCCAAACACCATGATGGGCGTATATGGGGGCGAGCCACCTGAATTGGGTGGACCCACCACCTAGAATAACCATATGAACAAAACATCACCAAAAAAATAAATGTGTCATTGCTTTGTTATGTAATTGTCGCATGGGCGGGGCTCAACCCCGGGCCACCAACGCACAAACCAAAATCTAATACAATTAGGCCAAAAAGCCTGATTGTTAAATCCATAGCCCATAATTATATAAAAACCCTTCAAAACTATTCGACGAAGGGAGAGGAATGAAACTGATGAAGCGTGTGGAAGTGGTGGAAAAGAGAGTTAGGTGGAACCATGCCTAGAGGGAACCATGATACAGTTCCAGGGGTAGATTGATGGCATGCTTTTCAAGACGAATCTTACAGAGAATATTCTCTTGATACCAAAGATTCCTTGGGAGGTAATTTTTCTCAGCGTTAGAATGTAATTGAGTTTACAGTCATTTTTCTCATATTTTCACAAGGAATGCAATGGCAAGGTTGGATTCACCTTTTGAGCAGTGGATTTTTAGATCCCCAACAGAGGAGAATCTTCGAAAATCTTGAGGGAATCTTACAGATTCCTTGGAGGTTGAAATTTTCTAGATGTAGAATGCAGCCAACTTTATACTCATTCTTCTCAAAATTTTGCAAGGATCTCAATGGCGAGATAAATTTTCTTATTGAAGTTGCAGATCTTCAGTCAACTCAGATGAGGGAATATTTGGAGAATCGTGAGGGAATCTAAAAGATTCCTACAGGCTCAGATTTTGCTAGTGTCAGAATTTAGAAAATCGATAGTCAATTTTACACCTCTCAACAACACAAATTTAGTGGCACAGTCAGAATTTTTAGCTTATCCTTCTATTTTTGCGGCCATTTTCCTTATTGGAGAGATGGTGTTAGATTTCAAAGCATGGACTTATTTGATCATTTTCTATGAGATGTACTATGTTGTTTCAATTCCTGCTTGATGTATGATGTGGAATATTTGTGTCTATTTCATGTGAGATGTATTCATCATGGATTGTTATGTATGTTTTGATTGAGATCCCTTTGTTTCCATGATGGCAGGATACTCATTATCACCATGGGTGTTTTGGTTGAGATCCCTTTGATGCCATGATGGCGGGATACTCATTGTCACAATGTGTGAGATTATGTCATGCTAATAGGAGGTCCATTGTGAGTATTAGTTCTTGTAGTGGAACGTCTCATGGAGAGACTTTGCCACTCATGTAGAGGGCACATATCCATGTATGAAAAGAAAACATAGTCCATGTACATATTCACCATTTCTAGCACTGAATGAAGTGGCCAACACCATCTTGACACTGGGCTCAAAGACCTAGTCCACACTGGACAAACTCCGTTATCAATGTCTCTTGTTTATGATTTGTTGATTGTCATTATGTTTCCATTTTATTAAGCGTGCATATATGTTCATTTATGCTCTTATAAAATGAAATTCTAACTACATCAAGGAAGAAAAATATCTTGGTTAAATCCGAAAGTTGAGTCAACTCAGATCATACCATGAGGCGGAATCATTGTTTGATGGGTTGAGGTGGATGGCCTCTGAAAGCCCGGGATGAGTTTTGATTGATGTGTTCTAGGAGATCCCACATTCATGCTTGGAATGTGGCATGGGGGTGAATGGCTAAAGAGATATTTGACTCAGACATTCTATGGTCAGGTGGAACATGGAAGTCCCATCCCATGTTTGGATTTTCCACTAGTAATGAAAGGTTATTTCTCCTTGTATCTCTATGATAATTCTAGTGGATTATATGTCATTTTTATGGTTGTGTTTTCATTGGTATTTTTGTCCCTAATATTTTGTTTATGTATGTATTTTGTGACAACAATTATGTATGTCTCTCATCATGTTATTACTTTTTATTGAATTATACATATATCTATGACCTAATGGATGAAATGGAAGCTAATGTGATAAGGAGAAAATATTTCATAGTGAATCTCAAATAAGTATGAGACCCCTATGCTTAGATCTATTATTTACACCTGTAGGTTGCATATTTACTAAGTGTTTGAAAAAGGAATGTCATGGTTAGGCTTGGTTAGGTCAATCCCTTGATCAATTTTTATGTTAGAGGCTTTCCCTTGGTGTCATTTAATGTCTTGGAGAGTCTCATCATGTTAAGTCCCTATAATACTAGTGATTACCCCATTAATATTGTAGTTGTGTCCCTTATTAATATTGTTGAGCCCTATTGTCTCCATATTTTTATTACTGTGCCCTATAGAATCCCTCTATTGTTATTTTTGTGGCTTTATATTATTATTGTTAGGTCGGCTAGGTTATATTGGTGACTCCATAGACTCCTATATTATAGAAAGGAGGTTTTGTCATTTGAATCATCCAAGAATTGTTTATTTGTGTAATGTAAAGGAGGTTTCCCCCTCAAAGAGGCTTAATTCTAAGGTGTTGATCTCTCTTTTCTATCTTTTTGTGAGCTGGTTTCATAACATTGGTATCAAAGCTTTGGATTCTAGGGTTTCACTTCTCCAAATAGGTTATTGTGGCATTTTCACTATAACTTTTTTCTGTGACGTTTCAGAAGTGAAAAACAACTCATTTGATATGAAATCACACTGAACCTTGGGTCCGAATTTCAGAAATTTTTGTGCTATATTTGCGAAGATATGATCTAAGGAAGTTGGTCTTTTTGTAGACTCCTAAATTACATTCCAAACAGGTGACCTTGGGAAGATCATCATAACTTTCTCTCTAAGCATCGGATTGAAATTTTGTAAGAAGGTACAAAAAGATGACGGACTGTAGTTTCTTGTATATATTTTTCAGTGCCATAGGTTTAAACAGTGACATGTGGCACTTCATATAAGTTCGCTCTTCTGGAAAGGTCTATAATCAGGTCAGCTTGGGATATTGTGCATAAATATTTCCTGGAGAATCCAATTTGGATCAGATTGGTGACATTGGAAAGAGGACACAAAGGGCTACTACAGATCGCAATTTTAGAACTTGATGATTTGAAATTACAGAGATACATCAGATTCAATATTAAGCTCCTACAAAGTGAAAAAAGGTGTGTAGTTTTTTTTAAATTTTTGCTTAAGCTTGGTTTGAAAATTTAGTTTGAAGGAATTCAAAGGGAATAGTAAAGCATTATTATCGGTAATTGATGACCTGAGGAAAGAAAATGCAAACACCTAGTAAGCAACCTGAAATCTCTAGCATGACTCGTGAAGAAGAGAAAGAAATGCAACATGATATATCAAAATTACGAGACCAAGTGCAACAAGTGTCACTTGCACAAAAAGTAATAGAATCTAAGATGAAAGATGTAGAAGCTAAGATGGATGGTTTGAAGAAAGGTGTAGAAGCTAAGATGGATTGTTTAAAGAAAGGTGTAGAAGCTAAGATGGATGGCATGGAAGCTAAGATGAATGGCATGGACGCTAAAATGGATGGCA
>APFE031431303.1:153074-167505 GCA_000404065.3 Pinus taeda
CAAATGAATCCGACCATATCTTGTAATGCATTGGCAAGAATTACCACTCCTCAAACCATCAAGATAGAAGGACAAATCGAGAAGAAAAAGGTAATAGTGCTGATTGATTCAGGAAGTACCCACAATTTTATTCATTGCAAGGTAGAAAAAGAATTGAATTGCTTCTTATATCCAGCACCAGAGTGTCAAGTGATGGTTGCAAATGGAGGAACAATAAATTGCTCTGGAAAGTGCCATAATATCAAGCTATCCATGGGAGAATATGTATTGGACTAGCCCAATGCTTTCCATTCCAATGGGAGGTGCTAATGTTGTACTAGGAGTCCAATGGCTACAATCCTTGGGTAAAATAGCTTTTAATTTTCAAGAACTTTTCATGAAAATTTTTACCGAAGGAAAGGAAGTTTAATTAAGGTGTATTACAGGGAAAAAGGGAAAGATAATCAGCTCTAATGGTATGACAAAGCTTCTAAAAAAGGAACAAAGAGGTGTAATTGCTCAATTATGTTCGCTAGATGTTTCCACATTAGAATCATCTATTTCTCTAAATCTCCAAAAAGTCTTGGACAATCATTCCAAGGTATTTGAGACTCTCAAAGGTCTCCCACCTATTCGTGATCATGATCATGCTATTCATCTGATCCTAGGAATTTTTCCTCCAAACATCAGGCCGTACAGATATCCCTATGCCCAAAAGAGTGAAATTGAATGTATGGTTGCGGAAATGCTAGAGGCTGGTATAATTCAACGTAGTCAAAGTTCTTTCTCTGCTCCAGTAGTATTGGTGCACAAGAGGATGTATCATGGCGGATGTGTCTGGATTATAGGGAGCTCAACAAGCTCACTATTAAGGATAAGTTTCCCATTCTTGTCATTGATGAATTACTGGATGAATTGCATGGATCAATTTACTTCACCAAGTTGGATCTTTGTTCAGGATATCATCAAATCATAATGAAGGCTGAAGACATTCTGAAAACATCATTTAGAACTCATGAGGGTCATTATGAATTTTTGGTCATGCCTTTTGGCCTTACCGATGCACCCTACATTTCAAGGTTTGATGAATTCCATTTTCAAACCCTTCCTTAGAAATTTTGTGTTAGTATTTTTTGATGATATACTAATCTACAACAAGTCTTGGAAGGATCATGTTGAACAGTTGACAGGGTGCTACAACTATTGGAGGAGAAACAATTATATGCAAAAAGATCCAAATGTTTCTTTGGAGTACAAAAGGTGGAATATCTGGGTCATATTGTATCTCATGAAGGAGTTAAGGTAGACCCTAGCAAAATTAAAACCATTAAGGAATGGAAACTCCCCACATCCATAAAGCATCTACGAGGATTTCTCAGGTTGAGAGGGTATTATCGCAAGTTTGTTAAGAATTATGGGAGAATAGTAGCACCTCTAACAACATTCTTGAAGAAAGATGCATTTTCATGGACTCCAGAAGCAACAAAGGCCTTCGAACATCTTAAAGAGGCAATGTGCCAAGCATCGTCTTAGCTACAACGAACTTCACAAAAACCTTTATTGTGGAATGTGATGCTTTAGGAAATGGAATTGGTGTTGTTTTAATGCAAGATAAAAGACTCATTGCTTTTTAAAGTTGTCCAATCAAGGGAAAGTTTTTACACAAAGCTATTTATGAGAAGGAAATGTTGGCAATACTCCATGCACTTAAGAAATGGCGACCCTACCTAATGGGAAGATACTTCAAGGTAAAATCGGATCATGATAGCCTTAAATACTTTTTAGAACAAAGATTATCCTCTGAAGAGCAACAAAAGTGGGTCACAAAGATGTTGGGTTATGACTTTGAAATCATCTACAAAAAAGGGAAGCAAAATGTGGTGGCAGACGCACTCTCAAGAAAGGATGAGGATGTGGAAGCATTGTTGTGCACCATTTCTATTATCCAACCAGATTGGATAAACGAAGCAAGGGAGGAATGGAAGAATGATGAAGAAGTATGGGCACTTATTCAAAAGTTACAACAAGATTCTAGTACATCTGATACATTTAGTTGGCAAAATGATTCGTTATGGTACAAAGATCTCTTATACCTCTATAAGAATTCGTAGCTGAAACAAAAGATTCTTATGGAATTGCACACTTCTCCCTTTGGAGGGCACTCGGGATTTTTAAAAACTTACCATAGGGTTAAGATGGATTTTTTTTGGGATGGCCTTAAATCAGATATTCAAAATTTTGTGGCGGAATGTTTGGTTTTCCAACAAAATAAAGTTGAAACAATTATGACCCCGGGTCTATTACAACTTTTATCCATTCCAAGCCACCGTTGGGAGGAGGTTTCAATGGATTTTATCACAGGTTTACCCAAGTCTGAGGGAAAGAGTGTCATCATGGTGGTAGTTGATAGACTTACCAAGTATGCACACTTTTGTGCATTATCACATCCATTTAAAGCCAGTACAGTTTCTACTGCATTTATGGAAACAATTCAAAAGCTACATGGAAACCCAAAGATTATTGTAAGTGACAGAGATCCCATTTTCACTGGAAATTTTTGGACAGAATTATTTTCTTGTCTTGGTACTCAGTTAGCTCATAGCTCATCTTATCATCCTCAATCTGATGGGAAAACTGAGATAGTAAACAAATGTTTGGAAGGATGTCTTCATTTCTTTGTATCTGATAAACAGACACAATGGTCAAATGGTTGCCTCTGGCTGAATGGTGGTATAACACTTCTTTCCATACTGCAACAAAAATGACCCCATTTATGGCACTTTATGGATATCAACCACCCTCCATCACATCATATTTAAGAGAAAATTCTAAGGTTCAAGCAGTGGAACACCACATCGAACATCAACAACAAGTCCTCCAACTCTTAAAGGATAACCTCGTGTTGGCACATAATAGAATGAAACAACAGGCAGATCAACATCGCAACGAAAGAAGTTTTGATGTAGGTGATTGGGTTCCTACGGCTACAACCATATGAAAAAATGTCCCTCAAGTAAGCTAAGAAGGATAATAAATTATCACCGAAGTATTATGGTCCGTACAAGGTGTTGCAAAAGATTGGTACTATGGCATACAAATTGGAGCTTCCTGTAGCATCTCGAGTGCACCCAATTTTCCATGTTTCACGTTTAAAGAAGGTTATAGGCGACAAGCTCCCAATTCAAACAATATTTCCAAAACTTGACGAGGAAGAAAAAATTATATTGGAACCAGAAGCAGTCACAGAAACAAGAACTCGACAAGTACGAATCAATCAATTTCAGAGTATCTCATCAAGTAGAAGAACTTATCCGATGAATATTCCATATGGGAGGATGAGAATTTTATACAGAAGCATCCAAAACTACTCAAGCGTTGAGGACAACACTTTTTTGAAGGAGAGGGGCATGTTAGGTCCCTATAATACTAGTGATTACCCCATTACTATTGTAGTTGTATCCTTTATTAATATTGTTGAGCCCTATTGTCCCCATATTTTTATTATTGTGCCCCATAGAATCCCTCTATTGTAATTTTTGTGGCTTTCTATTATCATTGTTAGGTCAGCTGGATTATATTGTGACTCCATAGACTCCTATATATAGAAAGGAGGTTTTGTCATTTGAATCATCCAAGAATTGTTCATTTGTGTAATGTAAAGGAGGTTGTCCCCTCGAAGAGGCTGAATTCTAAGGCGTTGATCTCTACTTTCTATGTTTTTGTGAGCTGGTTTCATAACACATCAAGTTCTAGGCATTCGTTTGGAGACTAGCCCTAGAAAAGTGGCTTAAATCTCGCAGTCTCTAGAACAAAACTCGTTGAGAGAGACGGCAGTCTCTCCCTTGTAGGCATTGTGGGAGTGGCTATAGGCTTACAGTCGCATGCATGCCTTTTCATGGGAGAAATTTTGTGTCTAATTCATATAAATTCTAGGTTAACTCAAGGGTTGGGCACATGGAGTGGTGGATTAGCTCTTGGGGGTCTGGAAGCACCTGAAAGAGGTTTGTAAGGTCTTGTTTTATTGATTCCACTTCCTTAAGGTAACATAGGAGGTCGAATCCAATCATAGTAGCCTCTCATCACATGTTTACCCTGGTTGACCGATTGCTTGGCTAGATGTGGGAGGAGGGTGTTACATAGTGGTATCAGAGTGTGGTTGTGCTCTCCTTAGGCTATGTGTTGATCATGCTTTCATGTTGGTTTCATATGTTTTCCTTATGCATGCAGTCCATGTGCTTGTTGCATTTGCATGGTGTTGATCATGGTTGTATTGATGTCACCATGTGAAGGTTGAAAGTGTGGTTGTGGTGTATGTCTTCATGTGTGTATGGTTGATTATGCATTGTTATGCACGTTAGTGATCACATATTATCAAGTTCATGTGAGATAGTTGTTTTATCATGCATGAGGTCATGGTTTGTGTAGTTGATACTGTCATACATTGATGACTGGACTCTAGCTAGAATGGTGTATATATGGTTTTGTACTCATGTGTTATATGTATATATGAAATTGTTATGCATGTATGGTCTTGGTTATAGTTATGCATGAATAGTAGGTCAAATATGCCTTGTGAAGTCATTATATGCAATTTAGGTCATCATGATGCTATTGGTTTTTATGATGCTAATGTGTTGGTTGAGATAGAGCAGAAGATGTTGACTTTCAAAGTGAGGTTGCAGCTTTAGACTTTGGTGTAAGATAAAACCACCATATAGGTATGGTATGTTTGGCATGCATGTATTTAAGTTAAGGATCTTTATATGCATTATGTTTATATACATTAGGTTTACGTACATGTCTTTTGATGTTATGGTTTCATTCATGATAAATGTTAGTTGATCAGTGTAGTTATATGCACATGTCAGATAGTCAAGGATGGGGGTAACTTGTGGTTGTATGTATTGCTATTTTTGTTTTATGTTAGATAACTTGATGATCAGGTTATATGTTGTTGATGAGTATGATATAGGTTAACGTCTTGTTGTTATATGATAGTTAGCTTGATGATTAGGCCATATGTTGTAGATGAGCATGTTATATGTTAAATAATTGTTGTTATATGTTAGTTAACTTGATAATTAGGGTTATTTCATTGAGATCTTGATGTTGTAATTTGGATTGGTCATATGTGTAATGGTTATGTTCATTGCATTGAAGATTTTGATGCTATATGTATTGTCTTAACCTGGTTTGACCAATGTAGATGGTTAGGGTTGTGATATTCAGGTATGAGTCGACATATTTGTGATATGGTGTTGTACTAATCTATATTGATCGTACATATGTGATTGTTATGCATGAACAACAAATTATTATGATCTTATGATGTGAACGTGTTAGTTACTGCTATGAATATCATGATTAGGTTTGAGTTGATATGTTGTGAAGTTGTATCGTGCTAATCTAGATTGATTGTGTAGACAAGACAGCCTCCCCTGAAATACACTAAGATATGAGTTCGCTTATGTCGTATATTTGGTTCTTGATTGTTTGATTATGTCATCTATTTCGTGTTTGAATGCTTAGTGTCTATTACGTTGTCTAGTTGATTCATTTAAGTACATGGTACATTTGCAAGTTGGTTGAATGTTTGCCAAATTTCATAATATGAGTATGTGTTCCAATGACCTTGTTCTATGATGATTGTACTAATACATATGTGTTGAGACAGTTGATAGCTACTTGAGTAGAGTAGGTGATAGTTGTAGCATTATGTCTAATGACTATGAGTTGACTATGGATTATGACATGTTTGTTAGTCTTGGTAAAGGTTGATTTCAATTGATAGATATGATTGTCTTGATGTTTGGAACATGTGGTTGACATGTGTGAGCTATTGCAAGAAGCATGTTTGTATTAGAGAGACAAGGTAATATTAGCCTCACAAGGTAATAGTTGATGTGTTTTTATCACTAATAGTTGGGTGATGTGACAGTGCATAGTAAGCCTCGAATTGCAACAAAGTAAAAAAGTAAAAGCAAGGAATTGGACAAGAATTCCTTTGGCTAGGTTTGTAAACCCTAATTCCAAATGAATGAGTGCCTTACATATATGAAGTCTTCTTAATCTTGATTTTTTCTGAAATTATGTAGGTGCATGATATATTCATGAACACGTACTTGACAAGTATATTAGCTAGTCTTTAGTTATAGGTGGATATGTCAAAGGATTGGAGTCCCTTGAGAGATGGTGTGGATGTGTTCAATTGCAAACAACATGCTTAGCACAACAAAATGAGGTAAATGGTGTATTTTTATGTTTATTTATGCACTAAAAAATATGCGTTGATGGCAGTATGATGAAGGGAGTTGCATGGCAAGAGAGGTTTCCATGAAACCTTGAATAAGGCTCTGGTTGAGTTTCCTTGGGAACCATGCTGATTGAATCATGGTGTTTATTATTAGTCATGTGCCTTTGGTCTTTTGTGATTTTCTTATGCTTGAATTTCACTTTTGTTATGTTTAGTGGATGGTCATGCCACTTTGGTTGTGGTGTCGTATTGCTGTTATTGGTTTTCATGGTCCTCTTTGTTTCTTTCTTGGCTTGTATTTTATGTTTTGAGCATTGGGGATTGGTTGGGAAAGGATGAAATTTAATGGAGCTCTGGGAGATATGTGTGGTAACCAATAGGTAATGTAAGACATGGGTGAGGCTCGATGCATGGGTAAGCACATCAAAAGGTAAGTTATGACTACCAGTTGGACTAGTTGGGTCCATTGGTGTAAATGGACAGTGATAGTATAGTCATCATAAACGTAACCATAAAAGGTAAAATAAATGTATCTAAGGTGTCATATGCCTTGAATATGACTGGGAATGATTGTTCTCGATGTTGTGCATGAATAAAAGGAAGTTATCCTAACCTAGACCTTATGTTATCTAGTGATTATGTTATGATCATGATTAAGAAAATGTTTATATATGTATTCATGTATGTATGTCATTGTCTGATAGGATGATGCTTGTTTTATGTTGATGATTATATATGTATGTATCCATGTATCTATCTTACTCTCTGATAGGTTGTCAGGGATCATTCTTGTAGAGGAATGATTGATTATGCATGTGAATGAAATGAAGAGGTTCCTGGTTTATGAGGAATCGAGTGGAAGAATAATCATGAAAAATATATGAGGTCAGTATAATGTGGTTATGATTTGATAGTATGTGATTATATTATGTCTATGTTATGGATAGGATATATCGAGGGATACATCATCGAAATGAAAGTAGTGTGGTTTGCGGCATGTTGGGACAAGCATGCATAAGACATTGGAAGTAAGGTTTCTTGGTAGAGGTAGTGTGGTTTCAGATGTGTGGTATTATTGTTGTGCATATGTCATACATGTTGTAAATGTTGCATCTGTGATGATTGTGCGCACGCATTACTGTGCATATGTAGTGTGTGTACATGTTGTTTTTGTAATATTATGTATAGGGTGTTAGTACAAATAGTGGTGTATGAATGTTTCATATTCAATGCTAGGTATAGATGGCACTATGTTCATGTTGGATATATAGTGTTGTGTACATGTTGTACTGTGTACATTATGGATATGTGTTGTTATGTGCATATGGTGCTTTGCGCATGTTGGATATGCGGTGCTGTGTATAGATGATGTTATCTACATGTTGGATATTCAGTGTTATGTACATATGGTGTTGCGTGCCTACTGGACATGTGGTTTTATGTACATATGGTGTTGTATGCATGATTGTACAAGTGGTGTTGTGTGCATGTAGTGTTGTTTACATGTTGTACAAGTGGCGTTGTGTGTAGGTAGTGTTGTGTACATTTCGTGCATGTGGCGTTGTGTACATGTAGTGTAGTCCACATGTGTGCATGTGGTACTGTGTACATGTAGTATTGTGTACACATCGTATAGGTAGTGCAGTGTACCTATGGCGTACAGGTGGTTCCATGTACATGTGATGTTATGCACACATGGTGCAGGTGGTGCTTTGTACAGGTGGTACTATGTACATGTTGTACATATGGTACTAGTGTATGTGTGGTATTACGTGCATGTCGTACATGAGGTGTTGTGGGCATGTGATACTATGTATGTGAATTGTGTAGTCATGGTATCATGACATGTGCATTCCCTGTGTTGTACTTTGTGTAGTGCATGCATTTTTTTTTTGTGTTGTATTCCAGGTGTAAGTACATCTATTGTGTGGCATTATACATTAGGTATAAATGTATGAGTTGTGTTGTATATCTGGTGTATGTGTATGCATTTGTGGTGTCACGTGTTGTGTGTGGATGTGTGTCTTGTGATGTACATTTTGTACATATACATGCTGTGTTGTGTTGTACACTGGACATAGGAGTATGTATGGTATTGTGTTATGCATTGGGTATAGGTGTATGTGTTGTATATCAGATATAGGTGCATGTATCACATGGTTTTGTATGTCATGTGTGGTTGTATGTGTGTGTTGCACACTATGGGTATGTGCACATGGTTGTGGAGAAGGCACTGGGTGTTGTGAGGTGTGGAAACTGATCCATAGTGCATATGGAATAAGGACAAAGGCAGAAGTTAAGGATAAATATCTCATTTCAGTTTTATTATGCATGTGATTTATGATTTTGGTATATGGTGATTACATGTGATCTACGATTCTAGTTTATGATAGTTACATCTGATTCATGATTTTGATCTATGATGGTTACGTTTTGAGCCAACCTGATGTGATATGTCTATACATGATGATTTGGTAAAATATGCTAGTTTGACTTGTTGTGACAAGAAGAAAACATAATTGCAAATGTACCTTATTGACGGGCCACCAATGAGGTATGGTTTGAAGTTATTTCAATTTATTTTGAATCTACTGGAAATTATGTTCTTAGAGAAGGAATGCATGAGCATGCCCAGTTGAGTGGCAAAAAATGACTACAAGAATTAACAGCAACAACAAGGGAATTGAAATAGGAAGCAGTGTGCTAGTAAAGCCTTCAGGAGCAGGGCCATTGTGGGACAATGGTGCCCAATAGTATCCATTGATTTCCATGATCATGTTATGATAGGTATGATGGTATGATGGTTTTTGTATCTTCCAATACAAGGAAGCCTTTCCAACGGATAGACTCCTCGAGATGGGGTTACTAGCAGAACTTGGAAGGTGAATGACTGCATAGAAGGGATTGACCAGATTGCTCGAGGAACTATGTAGCAAAGAAGGGAAGGTCAGGTAATGGATTTTTTTGGGTCATTAGCATTGCCAAATGGAATCAGATGCACATTGGGAGTGTGTCCTGGAATAATGAGTCGGTAATTGTTTACTGATAGGACAAGTGGCGTAGGATCATAACATTGGACATTGGATGTAGATTTGAATTTGCAGTAGATTCTAGACATCCTGGGAAGGAGGTGAATCCTGGTATTAATTTAAGGGTGGAGGTGTGAGCCTCTGGATTCCCTAGTTGCGTATGTAGACATCATATATTTCTATTTTCTAGTTGAGAAAATGTGCATATGTGTATATGTGTATATGTGTGTATTATTTTAAATATTACATCAAGCTCATGATTTATAAAGCTCCATAGATAGTATCATTATTTTTTGGTTGAAGAAAATGTGTATGTGTATATGTGGATTGTAAAGCATAATGAGTTGTGTTATAAATCTCCAATAAACAGTATGTTTGCAATGTTTTAGCATATGGTCATTGTAAATACTGCAACGAGCCATGTTATAAAGCTCCATGGGTAGTATGTTTTTCTTTCAGTAGTCTTGTTGGTTATAAGTTTTGTTGAGCATCGAGGACGATGTTCCCTGAAGGGGGGGTTCTGTAACAACCCTGGTAAAATTCCATGTAAAAATATATAAGGCCACGATGTTGGGACATGTATTCCAACCTGAATAGTGAGGGAAACATCCTAGTTGGTGTTGATTCGATTTATTACGAATAAAGAAATTGGCAAATGCAATGGCTAAGGATTTGGAAATCTGTGAGGCATTTATTGGCATTTTATTTATGAAAATAATGGAAATTAGGAGAAAAGGAAGGTGAAAGGTCACATGTTGCATGCGACAAGGAAAATGAAGGAAAATAATGGAAAATGAAGAAAATAGAGGCCTCATTAATAAAAAGGCTTCTGAGGATTAGTGGGAATGACTCGATCAGTTCAATTTTGGAGATCTCTCTCATTATTCTCTCTCTTTCTCTCATACTCTTGGATACTTAGAGTTTTCCCGGAGCACTCTTGGAGGGTGTGTTATATTTGGATTCTTGGAGAAAGAAGGCAAAGGAAGAGAAGGAAAGTGTAAGAGGGCATTGAGATCGAAGTCTACATCATATTTTCTTGTAGGTATCGAGTTGCATGTATGTTTCCTTCACTAGTTCTGGCATGCATGGCATATGCATGTGGATTTCTTATTGTGATCTGTCATTGGCATGGAGGATGGCCGAGATTGGTTGTGGATTGCCTAGCCTTTCCATTTCCTGGATAACCATAGTGATTGTGGGTTTAATATCATTGTTTCTTTTTAGTTGGATTTCATGTTTCCTTAGATTGGGTTGAGTTATTAGTCCTTGAATCCCTCATTGAACAAACAGTTTGGAAGCCCTGTAACAGCTTGGGTTGAGTTACTAGTCTTGGAATCCTTGGTGGGACAAATACTCTGGAAGCCCTTGGTGGATTTAGTTACTAGTCCTGGAATAATTTGTTGGACAAACGCTTTGGAAGCCCTGTATAAGATGTGGGTTGAGTTACTAGTTCTGGAAGCCCTAGAAGGCTTGGACAGAGACCAATATAATAATGGTTTTGTGATTTCCAAGCATGAGGTGGAATCAATGTTTGATGGGTTGAGGTGGATGGCCTCTAGAAGCCCTATATGAGTTTTGATTGATGTTTTCTATGAGATCCCACACTCATGTTTGGAATATGGCACGGGGGTGAATGGCTGAATAGAGATTTCGCTCAACCATTCTACAGTTGAGTGGAATGTGGAAGTCCCATCCCGGGTTTGGATTTTCCATCAATAATGAAAGGTTATTTCTCCTTGTATCTCTATGAGCATTATGATGGATTACATGTGGTTTATATGGTTGTGTTTTCATTAGTATTTTTGTCCCTAGTATGTTGGTTATGTATGTATTTTACAAAAACAGTTATGTATGGCTCTCTCATTCCTATTCCTATTCTATCCTTATCATTTTCAATTGTCAAGCTCAATAAAGGAACAATAATAATTAACAAAATTGAAAAATATGGTTGATCATTCATAGGGTGTGTCCACCTGTATGGTGACAAGTGAGTTGATATTGTCATTGAAGTATGTGAAGTATAAATTAGCCACGGATTGCACCATTTTTGTCACCTTTTTGTCCAATTTACTCATTTGCATTTGGGATTTGTACAGGAAAGAAGGAATTTTCTTATTGCTCCTCTGATGTCTCCACGAGCCTTGTCGTCCCATTATCGTTTTGATTTTTCAATAGATATCTACATCCTAGATGTATTTTATATTATGATTCCTCATTGTCCTAGTGTGGGGGATCCATTTCCCCACATGCACAAGCACTTGTTCATTGGTCATGAGATTTCTTTCAACTCGAGTCTCCTCTTCTACCTTTTCTCTATCTCTTCTTGAGCATACAATGAAGTGGAACTATAATATATGTGGGTTGAGCTCTATGCAACTCTCTAAGCCTAATATGTAGAATTCCTCGGGCCCTCTTGCCACCCTCGATGACATATACCTCCCCTCCCTTGTGGCATGATGAACTTGATGTGACCAAAAATGAAAATCCAACTAAGAGAGATCTATGAAAATTGTAGCAAAGGCCCCCACCAACAAACATAGAATCGAACAACCAAGAGTAGGAACCAATTATAGCAAAGGGGAGGAACCCATTTGTAAACACCTTGAAAAGGAGAACTATAGGAGGACTCGGCCTTAACCAATGACTACTAACCAAGGAAAGAGGAAGAAACTAGAGGTGGATTCTTGAGTGCTACTTTAAGGATAATTCAAGTTGAAACAAGGAACCAAACCCAACAAAAGAAGAAAGGGAACCAAAAAAATTTGGGATAAAGGGGGGAGAGGTTGGACTTAAGTCTACCCACACAAGGAGAGAGAAAAGGAGCCTCTAGGAAGTCGAGGCCATAGTGGGCATAAGAATTCAGACAGTAAACAAGCCAAAGATTTCGAAGCAAGGTGCTACAACATGAACCCACCTCCCTTTGTATTCCACTCCCTACATGTGAGGCAAACAACCAAGGGCTAACCCACCTCAAAATAAAAAGAAATAGGAAAGAGGAATTTCTAAAACTAAAGAAGACAAAATTAGTAGGAATCAACGCAACGTGGAACGGAAACACCTAAGTAATAAGTAGAGAGACAAAGACTAGTCCTCTTGGTTAAGTCCTTGATCTCTAACATCTTGCATGGTTTGCGAACTCCATATTTCAATTGTAATGCTTGTGGTTTTCCAAAAATTTATCTATGCATCCTCCATAATGGAACTAGGCCTCAAATTCTCTATAGAATTGTTGACTCTCTAATGAATTATCATGGCTACTTTCACTCTACAAGAACCTTCAATGCTCAAGGTGGTGTGGCAAGGAAAGGTTACAAGGGTTTTCAAATTGAAATCAACAGTTGTGTGATAGGTGGAGGGTGTTGTCCCCTCCCACTCTATCCTTTACTAACGAGCCATAAACTAAGTCATGTTTTTGTTGAGGCACTCAACGTGGGGTGAACTCTAGGTCTTGTATTTAAACTCCATAAAGATGTAAGGTTCAATATCCTAATATTAATGATTTAATTGTCGTATTTTCAATATTAGTAATTTGATTGTCTTCTTTTTGTTCAAATACTGAAGTCAAGCTTCAAAATATCTAGCCTCACTACTTTAATTCTTGGTAGATAATGCTCATATTGGAAGAAAAAGAACGAAACTTCATATTTGTTCAACTTAAGAAACTTATTTTTATAATTTAAATATCTAATAATGTAGTTTCAATGTCATGGCCAAGCCAAGTAAAAAACTGGTGTATAAGATCCCCTTATTTGTGGGACAAGGGCCTTGCCTTTGCATAACAATTTGACATCATAAATTATAAAAGTATATACACTCTACCCTCCTCTGAATTTGGTCATATGAACTTTTATAAAAAAAACACATGTCAAGATAATATAATTAGAAATATTTCATTTATTTTTAAAATTACAAATTATAAAACAAAGTATAAAAATCATAATGGAAAGAATAACAAAAAAAAACAAAAACTAAATGGAAATCATTAATAACAAAAAGTTGAAATATTACAAATATTTTATAATTTGAATTTTGTCTTTCAAAACTATCTTTTTTACATAATGGACTTGAAAAGAAAAATAAAAAGATTGACTAATACTCTAACCTCCATAATAAAATAAATTGCTAAGTCAAAAATCTTATTTAAAACCTCTATATATTTTTAATAAATCAAAAACATTATTTAAAAGAAAAAACATTTACATAATTTCTGAAAACTATACTTTATTTAATTTATTTTCTATCTTCATTATTCTTTAACGTCTCCTGCATTAAGAAATAATAATAATTTTAACACATTCAATTCTATTTTTTCTTTCAAATATAGAAATATACTATTTTTTTAATACTGTTCTTTATTTTATAATTTTATATTTCTCATATTGTTTTTTTCAATTTTTCAATTTAAATTTTCCTTAAATCATTCATTGTTATTTAACACTCCTCCATTAATAGCCATAATAATTTTGACACATTCAATCCTACTTTTTTCAAATATAAATATATTTTTTGTTTTTAATACTCGTTCTTTATTTTATAAATTTTATATTTCTTATATCTTTTCCAATTCTATCAATTTCAATTTCCCTTAAATCCTTTCCTAATACATAAACTTTTAATCATTTAATTTAATGTCATAAATTAAAAAATAACATAGGTTAATTATTAAACATTTTCAGTTTTTTACCAACATTTTTTGGTCAATTTTATGATTTCTTGGAATCATAATTTTCAACTATATGCGGCTGACCTAAGACATGGGAGAACCAAGTATTCAGCGTTAGCAGAGCATGTGGAAAAGACCAAGCATCAAGTTTGTATAGAGGAGGCCGAGGTTATTGCTAAAGTTGCTCATTTCCATCATCGTAAATTCAAAGAGGCTATTGAGATTGAAAGAAGGCCTAACAATCTCAATAGAGATGACGGCTGGAAGATCAGTAGTTGTTGGATCCCTGCCCTTTCCTCCTAGTCTTTCTATTCCTCCCCTCCCCCTTTTTTATCCTTTTCGAACTTTCGTTGTTCCCCCTAGAGCCCTATCTTTTCCTTCCTTCTAGAGTTTATCCCTCTTGTTCTGTGATTTTCTTTTGGTCCTTTTCCTGTCCTTCTCCTTCTTTTGATTCTTTGTAGCTCTTTCTATTTATTTCTCCTGTCAGTTATTAATAAATAAAATCTT
>APFE031431303.1:167745-192172 GCA_000404065.3 Pinus taeda
TTATTTTTTATTTTTTATTTTTTTTGTTTTTATTTTTTTATTTTTTTACTATCTATTAGCTTAAATTTACTTCCATATAACTAAATCTCATTTAAGTTACAATAAAATTTTTAATTTAACTAACTATTAACTTAAACATTGATTAAAATCATCTTATATTTATTTTTATTTTTATTTTTAGGTAGGGTCACCGAATTTACTAACTTCCTTGAAATTATAAAAAATGATTTTATGACTTTGTTACCTAAGTCAAAATTAGTCGTTGGTAAAATTAGTCGTTGGAGGCCCTGCACAAATTATTTAACATGCAAAGTTGGATCTGTTTCTGCAACTTGTCCTGATGACGAACCACACTGGTTGGTTCGAAATGCGTCGACAATGATTTTCTGAATGTGATTTACGCCGAAATTTCTTCTTACAACTTATAGGTTTATGCAATCATAAATATTTTGGAATCTAAGTGGCCCAATGACTTTCCAAAACTGAATCCATTTATACATTAAAAAAATACTTTAAATAATTGAACTTCACCATCTTACCAAAAATTCTATCACCGGATTTTAAGAAAAATACAAAAACAATCTAATAATTAAATTGCACCTTAAAATATTTATATAGTAAAATATTTGATATCCCATAATTAATAAATATAAATTGATTTATATTTATATGAAAGGTGTCTATGTTATTCCTTACTCCTGTGGGACCCCATATGTCACGTCCCCAAGCCTACAGTAGTCTTCCAACCGTGCTAGGCGAGGTGCAGCACCACCGAACACTTTCTTTTTAACAATACTTATGTTCATGGACTACGCCTAACCACTTATTCCTACTTAGCTTGTGATTCTCAACCAAGTATTATTATGTTATCCTTTATACCAATGAACAGCCATACACATTCATTATCAACAGCATTATACAAGAGAAATGCACAACAGTATAAAGGGAGGGGCAACTCCCTGCAATATGAGTCTGCCCGATATCAATATATTATACAATCTTCACTTTTACAATGCACAAGTTAAATCTTGGGAAACCCCAAATTTACACTCAACCAATTTTTCACAACTTCCGCAAACTCGGTTTCCTAGCTCGTCGGCACCTCCGCACGGTCGCCGCATGACACACCAACCCTTTGTTCACCTTGTCGCATGATCGTGTCGTTTTCCCAACTCGGGCGCACCTCCAAGTCACCACACTCGGGCGCCTCAAACCGAAACACACCTCCGTCCACAATCTCAACACTTCACCAAGTCACCGTGCACACTTGCACAACGGGCGGGCACTCACCCGAGTCGCCAAGACACCCATGCCAAGTCGTCGCACAAACCGGGTGCTCCTCCGTTTCACCATCGGACACCTTCGCACAAAGTGAGCGCTCCTCCGTTTCCACCGTCGAGCGCTCCGTCACATAACCCGGGCGCCACACACCCATGCACGCCCTCACCCAACCACGAGGCGCTCCTGCCCGCACCTTCACCCACAAACGCGCTTCACCGTGCATGACCGCCCAAGAATGGGCGCATCCTTAAATCTACGCCTTTTCCCCCTTAGACTTGTGCACTGCATATCTGCGCCTCTCCTTATGTAGCGAAGATGTATTGAGCGAATTGCGATGATAGAATGAATTTCAACGCCCTACAACTTATACCAAGTGTGGGGCATGGTGGTGGCTTTCCCAGCCGACCTCCCTACGCCCACACTCCATCGCATAAGCCCCTAAACCACATGTTGGCCTCCATACATGCTATCCACCATATAAACAAGTGCTTGCATCCTTTCCTTATGTGCATTATCCACATCGTATAACCAAGGAGCTTGCACATCCATCAAACCGCAGGTCGCATGTGTTTGTCGCATAACCGCAGCTCGCACTCCCAACCGCGCGCTCACCCACAGTCGCACTTCGGGCGGAACCGCAGGACGTTACATCCTCCTCCACCTGAAGTCATTGTCATCCTCAACAACATACCATCCTGGTAACCATCCACCAAGATCATCCATGATGTCAACTCCTCCACATACTGCAAACATCCCTGCGACATATGTAGAACTACCATCTCCACCATGTCTCACCTCGGCAACCATCTGTCACCAAGATCACCATACCCCATCGGTATGTCATGTATCGGAAATCATCTCAATCCATGATCATCGACCACCCTATCACAATCTCCACATGCTGCTCTCCATCGTGGAAGGCTGGCCCCTCCATCTCAAGCTACATGCTCACTGCAACATATCGTGTTGACCTCACCATGTGTTGTCCTCATGTGAACTGCTGCCATGATACTCCAACACAATGCTAACACATCTCTGCACACTGTTAACCCCCATGTCTGAACTAGTTGGGTAGCTAATCCAACCGTCACGTCCAAACCATGAGAATGCACATCCTCATGCCACCATCAATCGTTTCTCTGAACATCCTGTCACATCATCAACTCGATCAAGAATCCATCCATACAAGTGTAAGCCATGTTCAGGTCCATGAAGTAGTCCTCATCTCATCTGCAACATGATGTCCATGATGTTTGGTGTCAATGTGCTTCATGAAATCAGTCACATCTATCCCAACATCATCCATATGTGTGCCTCCTCAATAGGAAGATACCATCTCATCAAACTCCAACTCTCAGTGTGCCACATCTAGCTCCATGAAGCAACCTCCATCATATATGTAATGTTTCATCCCTCAAGTCTGCCATAGAAACAAGCATATACCTGTCTCATCTATCCATGTGCTGCCCATGATCATAGATCAATTAGCTCCCGTGTGTCAAAAGTGGTTAAGTCTCGGCTCAACCCATGCCCAAGTGTTGCCACCAAGGCATCATCATCATCGGAACTCCATCACTCCAAAGTGTCTCATATCGATCCTCCACATCAAGTCACTCTTTCAAGCCATTCTCATACATGTACTTGAAATTTTTCACCCCATCCTGCATCAAAGTCTCTGGCCTCAACGCCTCAATGCATCAGATCCTCCAAGTCCACCATATATGAAGTCTCCCTGGAAGTCACAACAATCTCATGTCATCATGACTTTCATAAGCCATCTCCAACCAACATCTTAGCAAGCACACAAGTCTCAGCCCAATGGTCTCTGCAAGATGCCTCAGCTCTCCATGCAGTAGAAATGCTCCATAGTCTGTTCACAATTCCATCCAAGTCCATGGCCTTGTTGTACAAGAGTGCACAACCTGTCCATCGGCTCATAAGTAAAACATCTCCATGTCACATCAGCAAATCCATCTGCACAACATCCCTGCTTTGGCACTCCTCATTGGATGCCCATAACTGACATCTCTACAAGTGCTCCCACATAATGTCCCTCCATAAGACTACCATGCTCCATGTCTCCAACCTGATGTCCATGACTAAGCTGCCATGTAGTCCAACCAAATAGACTCATCACAACAATTGATCATCCCCATCCAAGACTGCAATCTTCAGTCTAGTGAACTCGGTCACCCAACCATATCATCATCACATGATTCTCTCCATCATAGCTCCTCAACCAAATATTCCACCAAGACTTTCTCTTGGTCTCGGCCATGAGAAGTCCACCCAAGCAACTCAAGTGTGTGCCCTCCAATCTGTCCATGAGTCATGCTGGGCACTTAGCCAATGTGACTAAATCATGACCCGTTCATCCACAATGATCATCAAGTTCCACCCTTGTCACAGGCTTTTGTACCTTCTACCATAAGGTCACAAACAACCCCAACAAGTCCTGCAACAATCAACAATCCTTGCTTCTCCATACAAGGTCTCATCATAGCCATCCATGGTAAGATGCTTCCTAGCATCGGCAAACTAGTGTTGCTCTTCCCTGCATACGATCCATCTACCAAATGCTCAAATGAAACACAATTATCAATACTTACTTCATCATCATCATGAGGTTCCTCCATGAGAGTACCCTCCATCCATACATGTCTGCAAACTGCACGATCCCAGTCTAACTTGATCAATCTCAAGTTCATCCTCCATTATGATCACATCTGCAACATCTTCAACTATCACGGCTTCCTCTTCCTTATTTTCACAATTTGCAACTTCATCTTGCTCCATTGTCCATCCAAGTTGAAGAAGCTCATCTTCAACATTCTTTTCCAAGACTGCAAGCTTCTCACGAATCCAGGGATTCTCCTTTTTCATCCGCTTCAACCTGTATAAGGTAAGCAAGAGCTTCCCTTCGCATTCTTCCAAACCTGCCATGCCTTGTCACACGTCTTCCCTGGTTCGCACTTCATTTGGTCCACAGACGCCCAAACCATGTACACCTGCCCACACGCAGTCCCGCTTGCCAATCCTTGGCAAATGCCCAAATCGTGTGAAACAGCACGTAGTACCGCCTACCCAACTCTACGACCTCCGGTTCCAACCTTCACCAGCTTCACCAAGTTCCCTGCAACCATGAATAGGCCCTTGTTCCACTTGTATGTGAAACTAGCTTCCTTCACCTACAAGTACCTGCTTCCACTGTCACTTCGTCATGAGCAACCTTGCTTTGATACCAACTGTCATGCCCCCAAGCCTATGGTAGTCTTCCAACCATGCTAGGCAAGGTGCGGCACCACCGAACACTTTCTTTTTAACAGTACTTATGTTCATGGACTATGCCTAACCACTTATTCCTACTTAGCTTGTGATTCTCAACCAAGTATTATTATGTTATCCTTTATACCAATGAACACCCATACACATTCATTATCAACAGCATTATACAAGATAAATGCACAACAGTATAAAGGGAGGGGAAACTCCCTGCAATATGAGTTTGCCCAATATCAATATATTATACAATCTTCACTTTTACAATGCACAAGTTAAATCTTGGGAAACCCCAAATTTACACTCAGCCAATTTTTCACAACTTCGGCAAACTCGGTTTCCCAACTCGTTGGCACCTCCGCACGGTCGCCGAACGACTCACCAACCCTTTGTTCACCTCGTTGCACAATGGTGTCATTTCCCAACTCGAGCGCACCTCCAAGTCGCCACACACGGGCGCCTCCAACAGAGACACACCTCCATCCACATTCTCAACACTTCACCAAGTCACCGTGCACACTTGCACGATGGATAGGCGCTCACCCGAGTCGCCAAGACACTTGTGCCAAGTCATCGCACAAACCGGGTGCTCCTCCGTTTCACCGTCGGACACCTTCGCACAAAGTGGGCGCTCCTCCGTTTCCACCGTCGGGCACTCTGTCGCATAACCCGGGCGCCACACACTCGTGCACGCCCTCACCCAACCACGGGGCGTTCCTGCCCACAGCTTCACCCACAAACGCACTTCACCGTGCACGACCGCCCAAGAACGAGCGCATCCTTAAATCTGCGCCTTTTCCCCCTTAAACTTGCGCACTGCAGATCTGCACCTCTCCTTATGTAGCGAAGATGTATTGAGCGAATTTCATTAAAATTTAATTTATTGTAATTTAATCTTATAATAAAAACAAATAATTATATTTATATTAAAAAATTAAATTAATTTATTTGTTGAATTTTATTTTGTGATCCATAATTTATGGAAATTTTTTTGGCGGAAATCACATATTCAATAAATATAAAAAAATAACTTCAATTAAACACATATCATCTATTAATCTAATTTACATATTAAAAATTTGTTTTTTTATAATTATAAATTTAAAAATAATTAAACTTACTTTGTTATGCCCCGAAAATGTAAATATTGGATTTAGTATGGTAAAGACAAACTGAATAAACAATTATTGCTGTTTGAAATTGCAATAACCTTTTTTATTTTTTTTTTTAAATAATAAGAAATGTTTTCTTTGAAATGCTAGCAACTTCTTGAGAAGGAAGTTGGGAAAAGACGGTTGCTGTAACTGCAACCCTAACTACCTCCCCTAACTGGAGGGGCTTCCAGAGAAAAAGAGGAGAGGGGAGGCAAAATCTGTGCTGTAGGGACAGGCAGAGGAGAAAAACAAACAAAAAAATGGCTAAGTCTGGTGATGACCAGATAGCCAAGCACAAAGTGCAATCGTTCTTGCTGAGGATAGTGGTCTTGCAAGAGAGCTAGGGGGGAGATTTGGTCTCGAAAGACAATCTCATGGTCGAGTGGTGTGACTAGCTACAACCAGAGGTGACCTCTCCCTGTGGAGATTATTTAATTAAAAGCACTCAGGTATGAGGTACTCTCTGGTAAATTGTTGATATGATGATTGTGTAGAAGTGATTTTGCGTACAGAAGGTTCTCTTAATAGGAGCTATAGCTAATTTACTTTTAAAGAAAATCCAAATGCACATTTAATTACAGAAATTGATATTTCATAAATGCAGAGGAAATAGTGATTATTGAAACTATATATGTCTGTAGGGAATTATCATACTGTAGTTTGGAATATGATATATTTAGCTATTTTATTTTTATGTCCACAACAGCTTCTCACTATGTATATAATTCTTATTAAAGGTGGTAAAACTCAGTACTGACCATTTGAAAATCTGGAAGAATTGAAAAGAGTTAACGCTACAGTTCTACCATATCCAGGAAATAATGGGAAAAGCATATAGTACTATTCCATTCCTTTTAAACAAAAAAAATACACAGAAGTAAACAGAACTGTGTCTGGTGAACACATAACAGGCCTCAAGGGGCTAAACTGTACAGGTTCTTGCATTCTGAGAAAGTACAGGCATGACAAAATAATATAAAAGAGAAGAGAACTTAATACATGAGCTACTAGTACTGAAATTGAAAACTTGTGTGCATGTATAACGTACTCACTGATAAGAACTTATAAACCCTGGCATCGCCCAGGTTTTCTGGAGCTTGAACCCTGAGGCTACCCAATTGACTCCTAAGGCTGAATACTTCATTAGATCCTCACTCGTCGATCTAGAACTTACAAGGGGTAGAACCCTCTGTGCAAGCTTTCTGAAAACTTGACAGCCATGAGAAAATTCCACATAAAGAATAGTGTATAGAGGGAAATTAAAATAAACCCCAACTTTGTTGGGTTATGTTCAGGCTAATTACGTACAGCAATAAAAGCTATGTAGAATGGCGCGGAAGAGGAAAATCCCTAAGGGAATTAATGAGAAAATATTTTATATGACATTAAAAGAAGAAGAAATATAATGACAATGAATCGAGTTTCATGATGGCTCAAAGCGACATTTCAAAATGAGAACCATAACCCCTCTGCGCACAAACCTCATTAACCAGAAAGACACAAGAACAACAACTTATGGGAGGTAAATTCGAAGACCCACATATATATACACAAATGTTTAATGCATGGATGAAATCAACCAAGCATGCACTGTTACAGTCGCACTAGAAGGTTGTATTACAACCGGAAAATATACATACAGGATTACAGCTGATAAACCCTTACATAGATAATTAATTTAGCAAAAGAATTAGTCAGACCGGGGTGGCAGCACCATCGTGGGTGAGAAGCCCACTAAAATCCTGGTTCTTACAAAGAAAGACATTAAGAGTAACCTGAGGGTGATCCCAGCCGACAGGTGAAAACCCATAAAACCCTGAACATTCAAGGTACATGTAATATTAACGATAAACGTTAAGGCAGTAATATGCGAGAGCCAGAACCAATATATTGTCCAAGACCAAAAACCCCAGCCAAGAAGCATTTCAAATTTGTGGTAAGTCTTACCCATAAAAGATGTCAAGGTCGTTGCTAAAGGAGCTCCTCTCCTTCTGGTTTATAAAGAGCAAGCTACCCCGAACATCCTGCAAAAAACATGAACCCACAAAAGAAAATTACGAATGGAGCTACAGTTGCATACAAACAATTACAACTTCATTGTAGGAAGGTAGATACACAACAACAAACGATACACAAATTACCTATAAAGTATTATTTGTTGCCAAATATTAAGACTGAAGTGATAACAACGGTAATGACATAGTTCTGTGCACCAGCAGAATGGAGCTGTTGAAGGATGAGATGAACTAGAGTAGGTTCTGTCGGAAAGCTTCCCTCTAAATGGGGTCAAACTCATTGCAATCCGAAGAAGAGGTAAACCCCGAGGGGATCGCCACCACTAGTTCGCAGGAGGTGTATGCACCGTCGATTGGGGCAGGGTTTCTAAGCAGGCAGATGGGACTGGACAGCTTGCCCAGGCCACGTACATGACGAAGCAGGGGAATTATTAATCTTTGTAGTAGGCATAGCATGCCACGTGATGACAACAACTTAAAACACAAATTGGAGTCCAAATGTGAGCCGCATGGACCTCCAACTTGAAACCAAACCCTTAGTTTTAAAGGTGACGATTAATACATTAATGTTATATTAAATCTACAACTGCGTGAATTCCAAGAGATGAATTAATATAGGTGCGGTAATTTTTTTTTAGGGTGGAGACATTACAAGTGGTATCAGAGCCAAGTTTCAAAAACTATGGCCTATAGGAAATGAGGAGATAAAGTGTATTCATTTTATTTTTTATCTCCATCTCTGTTGAGAAGTTCAAGAAAAAAAATAGTTAATGCGCTGATTTTTTTTTTTCTTTTCCTGATACTTTTCTTATGCTAAGTACAGGAAACAGAAGTCTAATAGCATGAGAAGAATAGACAGTGCATCACGCAGGTTTGGGGTGGGTCAGGGACCTGCAACAGGTCCTGAGAATAACCTCGAGTTATGAGTACAGCTTGGTGAGGAGGCTCGCAATACAAATCTGGTAATACTGGAGAGAGTACAAGAGTTGGAAAACGAAATGACCCGACTATGGGAGGACAACGCAAGGTTAAATATGGAGCAGGAGAGGATTATAAAAAGCCTGTCTGATAAACATAATCAGCAGCCAGCAAATCCCAGTGCTGAGCAGTAAAGAATGTCAAAAGAGAAGAATCACCACACAGAACCTGAGGGATCAGAAGGAAGGGAGGAGGAATGATCTGATAATGCATCCGAACAACATACATCAAAAAGGCAACGGATAGAGTTGCAAGGGGAATTTCATAAGTTCAAGCCGCCGCACTTTGATGGAGAACAGGAGGAAGCAGTTGAGGCATGGTTGATTAATATGAATAAATACTTCCAGCTATATGAATATGATCACAACCTCAAGGCACGACTGGCCATCTTCCAATTACAGGGAAAAGCCACCCTGTGGTGGGAAGAAGTTAAGATCATAAGAGGAGTAAGCAAACAGAACATAACCTGGGAGAAATTTCAAAGGTACTTTAAGGAGAGATATCTGACCGAGCGTTTTTATGATGAAAATGTAAGAGAATTCCATGACTTGCGGTTGGGACAGCAGACCATGGACGAATTTATCACTCATTTTACTTCATTTCTTCGTTACGTGCCTTATATTAGAGAGGAAAAAGCTAAAGTGAAGAGGTTCATCAGTAGTTTACCTCTGAATATGCGGGAAAGGATTGAGTTTGACAATCCAAAGACAATGGATGAAGCAATACGTAAAGCCAGGATTTGTTACCAGCAGAGTAAACAGAAGGGGGAAATTCGAGGTAAAATATGGAATGATAAGAGAAGTAATAAGTTGGCTAAAAACAATAAGGGGAATTGCAGTGGTGGTAACAAGGGTGTTGGAAAGGGGCAAAATAGCAGAAATGTACAGAAAAATTCGCTCAGGTCCAAGCCAACCAGTGAGTCCTGAATCGGTGAACAATCCATAAAGTTAGACAGCGAAGGGGCAGCAAGGCCTCCAGTGCAGCATTGGGGTTGTGGTAGGCCTCACTACGTCAAAAACTACCCTCAACGAAAGGGAACCGAACAAGTATCCCAGATCCATGAAGCATCGACAGTCGGCGATATAGGATGTAGCCTACCAAAGATTAATGCAGACCTGGATGAATCTCAGGCGGAGTACCAGCCGACCATGGTGGAATTCAAAGGTAAAATTTCAGACCTTACTGTAACTGTTTTAATTGATCTTGGAGCCACATTAAGTTATGTTTGTCCTAAGGTTGTAGAGCATTGTAAATTGCAACCTGTTAAATTCAAGAACCCGTGGCTAGTACAGCTGGCCACAGGGGCCAAGAGACTAGTGCTTGCAAAAGTCAATAACTGCTCTTTAAAGATAGTAGGATAGCCAGTGATGGCAGATTTAAATGTGCTTCCCCTTGGTTCATATGATGTCCTAATCGGTATGGACTGGCTAGAAAAACACTAGTCCTTAGTCAACTACAAAACAAAGACTATTTATTATAGAGATGAGCTTGGAGCAAGGCAAGAGATGCAAGGGATTAAGCAGCCAGTACAGGTTTGGCCAATAAATGCCTCTTAGTTAGCAAGATGCATTAGGAAGGGGTGTCATATCTATGCCATCCAAGTGGGCTATGCTAACTCGAAAGATAAAACATCTACATTGGACAACATCCCTGTGATACAAGAATTTGTTGATGTGTTTCTAGAGGAGATTCCCGGACTAGCACCTAAGAGGGATATAGACTTTACCATTGAATTGGTGCCTGGGGCGGCCCCGGTATCCCAAGCGCCCTACAGAATGAGTACACCTGAGTTGACAGAGTTAAAAATGCAGTTACAGGAACTGTTAGACAAAAACTATATTCGCCCCAATGTGTCACCATGGGGAGCCCAGGTATTGGTCGTTAAGAAAAAAGACGGGATCCTTCATATGTGTGTGGATTATCGTCAGTTGAATAAATTGACAATCGGGAATAAGTATCACTTACCCCGGATTGATGAACTTTTCGACCAAGTGAAAGGTGCAATAGTATTTTCCAAGATCGACTTGCGATCAAGATATCACCAAATCAGGATTATGGAAGAAGACATAGCTAAAACAACTTTTAGAACAAGATATGGACATTACGAGTTTGTGGTGCTATACTTTGGGTTAATTAACGCCCCCGCAACTTTTATGTGCTTAATGAACAACATATTTCATCTATATTTGGATGGATTTGTGATGATATTTATTGATGATATACTAATATATTCCCGCACTTGGAAGAGCACAAGGAGCACCTCAGATTAGTGCTGCAAACCCTCCGAGAACATTAGTTATATGCCAAGTTCAGCAAGTGCGACTTCTTCAAGGAAGAAATACAGTATTTGGGCCATATAATCATGAAGGAAGGAATCGCGGTAAATCCCAAAAAGATAAGGACCATAATGGAGTGGCCCGTATCGAAGGATGTAGCAGATATCAGATCCTTCATGGGTTTAGCCAGTTATTACAGACGATTTGTAGAAGGATTCTCAAGAGTAGCATATCCTATCACTTCCTTACAGAAAAAAGGAAGAGCTTTCAGATGGACCCCAGAATGCAAAAAAAGTTTTGAGCAGCTTAAGCATCTACTCACCACCGCACCCATTTTGAGCATAGCTGATCCTAATAAGGACTATGTGGTGTGCACTGATGCAAGCAAGGAAGGTGTAGGAGGCGTGTTGATGCAAGAAGGGAAGGTAATTGCTTATGAGTCAAGGAAACTAAAAGAACATAAGCAGAAATATTCTGCTTATGACTTAGAATTGGCAGCCATCATACATGCCTTGAAGATGTGGCGACATTATCTTATGGGAAGAAAAATTTTATTATTGACAAACCACCACAGTCTGAACAATTATTTTAGCCAACCCACTTTAAATGTTAGGCAAGCATGGTGGGTGGATTTCCTAAGTGGTATTGATTTTGAAATCAAACATTTGAAGGGGAAAGAGAACCGAGTGGCGGACGCTCTAAGTCGGAAATTATAATGTTTATATGAAATTTCCTGTAGTGAATGGAAAAGCCCCTTCGAAGATATGATTAAAAAAGAAGTAGAACAAGATATTGTATATCAGCAAATAAAACAGCAAGTACAACAGTCAACCAGCAAAGAAAATCAACAAGGTTATGAGGTGGATGTTACTGGAATGCTGTATTACAGGAAAAGGTTGTATGTGCCCAATCAAAACAACATTAAAAACTTGATTTTGGATTAATTTCATAAAAGTCACTATGTTGGACACCCAGGATACCAGAAAATGATCACTACTCTCTGAAAGAATATTACTGGCTGGGTATGAAGAGAGATGTGGTTGAGTACTTGGCACGTTGTTTAGAGTGTCAACAAATAAAAGCAAAACACCAACACCCTGCGGGGTTATTACAACCATTACCCATTCCGGAATGGAAGTGGGACACCATTTCTATGGACTTCATAACAGGTTTGCCTAAGACAAGGAAAAATAACAACTCCATCATGGTGGTGGTGGACAAACTAAGTAAATCAGCGCATTTTATACCTGTGCAATCTACTTATAGAGTTGTACATATTGCCCATATTTTTATGCAGAACATCTTTAGGTTGCATGGGTTACCAAAAACAATAATTTCCGACCGTGATGTAAAATTTACATCAGTCTTTTGGAAAACACTGTTTGCAGAATTAAGGACTCAGTTGAATTTCAGTACAGCATATCACCCCCAGACTGATGGACAAATGGAACGAGTGAATCAGGTGGTGGAAGACATGTTAAGGGCATATGTAATGCAGCAACCAACCAAGTGGGAAGATTACCTGCACTTGGTCAAGTTTGCATATAATAATGGTTATCACACATCACTGTAGATGAGCCCATTTGAAGTACTGTATGGGTGGAAATGTCGCACCCCCTCAAGCTGGGGTGGACCAGAGGACAAACTGATGCTTGGTCCCGAAATGCTTAAGGAAATGAAGGAAATTGTTAAGAAGGTACGGTCCAATTTAAAAGCAATTCAGGACAGGCAAAAGAGCTTTGCTAACTGGAAAAGAAAGTTTAAGGAATACCAAGTCAGTGATCATGTGTATGTAAGAATTCAAGCAAAAAAGAGCACACTACAATGGAGCGGTTGCACTAAGTTGGCACCCCGATTTTGTGGACCATTCCAGGTCTTGGCAAGAATTGGGTCGATGGCTTACCAGCTCGCTTTTCCAATTCACATACGAGTCCATAATGTCTTCCATGTTTCTGTGTTGAAAAAATATTTTTATGATCCTAAACATGTGATCAGATGGCAAGATATACAGGTGAGAATTATCTCCGGTAACTCAGTCTAAGTGTTTTTCTTTTAAAAGAAAATTGATCTAGGATGTTGTCTGTTGCAGGTTGAACCGGAAGGATAAATCTTGGTCGAACCACTGAACATCCTCAACCAGAGAGAAGTAATGCTGCAGAAGCAGGCTATTACCCAAGTTAAAGTGCAATGACAGCTCTTTGGGCCTGATGAGGCCACCTGGGAACATGAAGAGCTCATGAAACAAGCTTACCCAGGCCTGTTCATGGTCAAAATACATAGGGACGATGTCCAATCTTAGGAGGGGGAGATGTGATGCCCCAGGAAAATGTAAATATTGGATTTTACTATGGTAAAAGAAAAAACTGAATATGACATTATTAACTGTTTGAAATTTAATAATTTTTTTTTTTTTTTAAATAATAAGAAATGTTTTCTTTGAAATGTTGGCAACTTCTTGAGAAGGAAGTTGGGAAAAGACGGTTGCTGTAACTGCAACCCTAACTACCTCCCCTAATTGGAGGGGCTTCCAGAGAAAAAGAGGAGAGGGGAGGCAAAATATGCATTGTAGGGACAGGCAAAGGAGAAAAACAAACAAAAATAGGGCTAAGTCTGGTGATGACTAGATAGCCAAGCACAAAGTGTAATCGTTCTTACTGAGGATAGTGGTCCTGCAAGAGAGCTAGGGGGGAGATTTGGTCTCGAAAGACAATCTCATGGCCGGGTGGTGTGACTAGCTACAACCAGAGGTGACCTCTCCCTGTGGAGATTACTTGATTAAAAGCACTCAGGTATGAGGTACTCTCTAGTAAATTGTTGATATAATGACTGTGTAGAAGTGATTTTGCATATAGAAGGTTCTCTTAATAGGAGCTACAACTAATTTACTTTTAAAGAAAATCCAGATGCACATTTAATTACAGAAATTGATATTTCATAAACATAGAGGAAATAGTGACTATTGAAACTATATCTGTTTGTAGGAAATTACCATACTATGGTTTGGAATATGATATATTTAGCTATTTTATTTTTATGTCCACAACACCTTCTCACTATGTATATAATTCTTATTAAAGGTGGTAAAACTCAATAGTCACCATTTGAAAATCTGGAAGAATTGAAAAGAGTTAACGCTACAGTTCTACCATATGCAGGAAATAACAGGAAAAGCATATAGTACTGTTCCATTCTTTTTAAACAAAAGAAAAATACACAGAATTAAACAGAACCGTGTCTGGTGAAGACATAATAGGCCTCAAGGGGCTAAACTATACAGGTTCTTACATTCTGAGAAAGTACAGGCACGACAAAATAATATAGAAGAGCAGAGAACTTAATACACGAGCTACTAGTACTGAAATTGAAAAACTATGTGCATGTATAACATACTAACTGATAAGAACTTATAAACCCTGGGCTCGCCCAGGTTTTCTGGAGCTTGAACCCTGAGGGGACCCAATTGACTCTTGAGGCCGAATACTTCATTAAATCCTCACTCGTCAATCTAGAACTTACAAGGGGTAGAACCCTCTATGCAAGCTTTCTAAAAACTTGACAGTCGTGAGCAAATTCCACAGAAAGAATAGTGTATAGAGGGAAATTAAAATAAACCCCAACTCTGTTGGGTTATGTTTAGGCTAATTAGGTACAGCAATAAAAGCTATGTAGAATGGCGCGGAAGAGGAAAAGCCCTAAGGGGATTAACAAGAAATTCTTTTATATGACATTAAAAGAAGAACAAATATAACGACAATGAATCAAGTTGCATGATGGCTGAAAGCCACATTTCAAAATGAGAACCATAACCCCTCTGCGCACAAACCTCATTAATCGGAAAGACACAAGAACAATAACTTATGGGAGGTATCCCGGATGCGGGTGCCAGATAGCACAATTTGGTTGACGGGACAGGGGTCTCGTGAAGGCCACATGCCCATCACGCGCAAGGCTTACTTGGGAAATGGAGGATCAAGTCACTCCCGGATAGTGGCTTTAATAGCCACAGGATGGCAGGCCAGGAGCATTAACACTCCGACCTCTCTCGGCTGCGCTACCCATCTCAGCTCTACGATGGATGTGATGGCTACCTTAATGGTGGACGACCACCGAGGTAGAGCTGGGAGCTCTATTTACAGAGGCCCTCTCTGTGTCCCTGTCCACATGCTATCTGATTTTTGGTTGATTCGTTTCCAGATTCTGGTTAATACAGGCTCTGCCCTGTTCTGTTACAGCCTGAACCAGTTTGTTCAGCTTGATTATTCCCTGCACTTCCCTGCTAGTATGGTCCGTGAACATCAAAGGCTGCTGAGCCGTCGGGGCTCCAGCAGAGGAGGTACCTTGCGGCGCCCAACTGCGGAGGAGACCCACCCGCCTTGCCATTGCCCGCACTGTCACTGCTTCTTCCACTGCCCCAGCTCTGCCGCCTCCAATCCCTCTCGGCCTACTCAATTCCTGGAGGCTAGCTCCCCTGGAACCTCAAATGCCCCCTTCTTTGGCTCTGCCATCTTCTCTTTTGACAGTCACCTGACTCGCCCGTGTATTAACACCCACATTTCAGTTTTGTTTATTGATGAATCTGAGGAAGAAGGCGGCACCAGCGCTCCGCCTGATCTTGCACCTCCGAGAGACGAGACCCACGAGGCCAACTTGGCCCAGGCAGACAAAGGCAAGTCTGTTGAGGTGCCGAATCCTTAGAAGGATAGCAGCGAACGTCAACCTGCAGCGGTCGAGGAAGCGGCAACCATGGAGCAGGATGAGGACTATTACAGACCCTACCCAATCATGGAGGAGGAGTCGGAGGAATAGCTCGTTGCTCCGATTTTGGCTCTGATGCATGGTTCGAGTTGTGGCTTTTGGTCTCTCTAGTCAGGTTTCTTTGTCCACTTGTCTTTGTTAGCTTATGTATCGTATTGTCAAGGCTGGTCATGCCGTATACGTGTCTTATTGTCTATGATTTGGGTTTTTGGAAATGAGACAGATGGCCACAGTGGCTCTCCCCTGTGTGGGAATTTTGTTCTACATTTGGGCCTGGTTCACTGTTTTGGTTATGGTTCTCCCCTGCGTGGGAATTTTTCTGGTTCTCCCCTGCGTGGGAATTTTTCTAGGTCCTAAACGCATGCATTACTTGGTTGAGCCTCTCTGCCATTATCTATGGCAGTAGGATCCCGCTGTTAGTCTGATTGTAACTATATTTTGGTCTCCTGTATATAATAGAATAGTCTAATTCAAAAAAAAAAAAAAAACAAACAAAAACAAAAAACAAAAACAAAAAAAAACAAAAAAAACAAAAAAAACAAAAAAAAAAACAAACAAACAAACAAACAAACAAACAAACTTATGGGAGGTAAATCTGAAGACCCACATATATATACACAAATGTTTAATGCATGGAAGAAATCAACCAAGCATGCACTGTTACAGTCGCACCAGAAGGTTGTATTACAATCGGAAAATATACATACAGGATTACAGCTAATAAACACTTACATAGATAATTAATTTAGCAAAAGAATTAGTCAAACCGGGGTGACAACACCATCGTGGGTGAGAAGCCCACTAAAATCCTGGTTCTTAAAGAGAAAGACATTAAGAGTAACCTGAGGGCGATCCTAGCCGACAAGGTGAAAACCCATAAAACCCTAAACATTCGAGGTACATGTAATATTAATGATAAACGTTAAGGCAGTAATATGCGAGAGCCAGAACCAATATACTGTCCAAGACCGAAAACCCCAGCTAGGAAGCATTTCCAATTTGTGGTAAGTCTTACCCAGAAAAGATGTCAAGGCCATTGCTAAAGGAGCTCCTCTCCTTCTGGTTTACCAAGAGCAAGTTGCCCCGAACATCCTGCGAAAAACATGAACCCGCAAAAGAAAATTACGAATGGAGCTATGGTTGCATACAAACAATTACAACTTCATTGTAGGAAGGTAGATACACAACAACAAACAATACACAAATTACCTGTAAAGTATTATTTGCTGCCAAATACTGAGACTGAAGCGATAACGACGGCAATGACATAGTTCTGTGCACCAGCAAAATGGAGCTGCTGAAGGATGAGATGAACTGGAGCAGGTTCCACCGGAAAGCTCCAAATGGGGTCAAACTCATTGCAATCCAAAGAAGAGGTAAACCCCAAGGAGATCGCCACCGTCGATTTGCGGGAGGTGTATGCACCGTCAATTGGGGCGGGGTTTCCAAGCGGGAAGATGGGACTAGACAGCTTGCCCAAGCCACGTACAGGACGAAACAGGGGAGTTACTAATCTTTGCAGTAGGCATAGCATGCCACGTGATGACAACAGCTTAAAACACAAACTGGAGTCCAAATGTGAGCCGTGCGGACCACCAACTTGAAACCAAACCCTTAGTTTTAAAGGCAACCATTAATACACTAATATTATATTAAATCTACAGCTACGTGAATTCCATGAATTAACATAAATGCAGTAATTTTTCTTTAAAATAGGGACATTATATATATATAATATATATAATATATATATATATATATATATATATATATATATATATATAATTATTTTTATTATAATTTTTAAATTACAATAATATTAAAATTTGAGTACAACCCACTATTCATACCATAAAAATTAAAAATATATAACCTAGGAAAGACAAAACTTCAATAATTTAAAATCTACATTTAAAATAAATCTAACTTGTAATATTATATATATTATATATATATAATATATATATATATATATTATACATTAATTATTTTCTATATATAATATTTAATTCACCCACCGGTCTTTTAATATTTAGCTTTTATTTAAAACAATGCAACTCAGTACTTGGTATATATAAAAATATTAAAAAATATATAACTTCTAGGAACACACATACTTCGTGCAATAAATATTAAAAATACGTAATAAATGAGCATCATGGTTACATCATCATCCAGAAAACATAACTTTCAAATTTAATTTTCGTTATTAAAACAATATTTCATAACTTTCAAATTTAATTTTCGTTATTAAAACAATATTTCAATAATTAAATATTTTGATAAGTTTAAGTTTGGGATAATTATTGTTTTGTTTAACCATAAGTGGATGTAATTAAGAAAAGTTTTGTTTAAGAATAAGTATATGTAATTAAGCCAAGTTTTTTTAATAGAAATTATATAAGAGAATTTTTTGACCAATGTGTTTAAAACCAATGAGTGTGGTTTATCATTAAGACTAGATAATCAACCATACTTGTTGGTTCTAAACGCTTAGGCTAAAAATTTCTCTTATATAATTTTTACCAAAATATTTTACTTTGCTTCATTATAGATCATAAAATCTGAATAAAAAATATGTAAATAACATTATATATCTTTTGATTAAAATAATAACATTAGTAGTAGTCTATAAGGCGACTTTTTGAAAGCTTTTCCGGCGGATTTTTCCGATTTAAATCCGGCAGCAATTTATTGGAATCTCAAGTTTAATAGCTAGTTTCTGCACAATCAATGGCTCCCAGGGGTTTTCCAGGGCGCTGAATCCAAATATGCAGTTAAAAAACCATTTTAACTACTAAAAATCGAGATTTAACCTCATTTCTTCAGCCGGATTCCGTCACCGGAATCTCCAAAAAGTCGCATTATAGACAACTCCATAACATTATAGCTTTAGATTAAAATAAAAACAATACTTTATTTTATCATTAAAATATGTTATAAAAGTTTACCATGGGCTCACGAAGCAAGATTATTGATGATCAAATTTTTAAAAACTTTAAGATGTCTTTATAATTTGTTATGACTGGTTGGTGAGGGTCTTATTGAAAACAAAACATTTATGTTTTCGCTTTGTTAAGTTATGGATTAGATTGGGCAGGTGGCCTAATATATATACCTAAGACCAGTACCAGACCATTTTATTTATCGCCTAAGACGAGCATTTTTTTTAATATAAATCAATAAACTATACATATACTTGCGTGTTTTCCACTGAGAATAAGAGAATTCTTCTTCCACTGAAAATTACGTGCACCAAATTCCACGTTAAATGTATGGTATAGTCGGTTGGAAATCCTTTGAGCGGAAAAGGCCGTAACTGTTCCACTAAATCCAAATGTTTTGGTGTTTCATGTTTGTCTGCTTCACAAAAAGTGGTGCGCACAGTGTAATCGAAGTGACGGCTTATTCATTCTTTAAAGTCTCTTCCAACCGTTTTTGCGTTTGGTATTTCATGTTTGTTTGAAGGAAAAAAAAAAAAATATTTGTAATATTATGGTAACATAACTGATCGGTTAGTCTTCTGCCAGCGTATATTTTAATGCAGCCCATACGGTAACGAAATTAGGTTTTTTTAGACTTTTGAATCATGTGAAGCATCGAATTGTACTGCCTTTATTTATTTCGTTTCTTTTATGTTTTGTGTCTTTTTCTGGGATTGATTTGGTTGAAATTTTGGTAAGAATTTGTTGAAGTATTCATTTGAGTGTTGTAATTTAAATATTAAATATTAAAATCAAAATATTAAATTTATCTAAAAAATTATTTTATATATTAAAAATTACATTTGTATAAAAAATTGTATAATGATGTTAAAAAAACGAAAAACAAATGCTAAATTAATATATAACAAATCAAAATTGTAGAGTTGACTTCTCGACCATAGAGGAATTTTTGGCGAAAAATACATGAGAACCATTTGACGACACGTTTCGAACAACTAGAGTGGGATCATCGTCTGGGACATTGGTCGAAAGCGCGTCGTCAAATGGTTTCTCATGTGATTTTCGTCGAAAAATCTCTCATAAAATCAAAATTATTTAAGAGAAACAATATAATTGAAAAGTGATAATTGACCAATATGCTATTTGGATAAGATTCACTTGTGAACTTCTTTGATTCTATTTCTCCGGAATTGACTAGAGATCTTATTGTTAGAGTAGAAATTGTTTGGAGGGAGATCTTATTTTTCTGATTTTAAAGTCTCTGGACACATATGCAATTGGGTTCCAGAACTCGGGTGGTTTGCGAAATGTAGACTACACTTTCTTCACTCTATAAGTCTACACCAACAACTTGACATCCTCCTACGCATGGTTATATGAGACAAACAAGTCAACAATTATCGATTTTTTGTAGGAAAACATCAAAAGGATACTAAGGAATCTTAGCTTCAACCCCAATGATATTGACACCATACTGGCTAAAGTGGAGAAATACGTAATCTCTACTTTAGATACTGAATCAGTGGAGGATCATGAGGCTCCTACGGTTATAAATGATGTGCCTTTGGCTGTGGCACCCTGATCACTACCTCTCCTCAACAAAATTCAATGCCTCTTTCACTAGTTCTCATCTCCAACTAGTCTCCTTAGATCAATCTCATCATGCAAATGATGTGATAGCGTTGGTATGGTTGCCTTCCTTCATGTTACACTCTTGGATCTCTTTCTCCTCGCTCGTAATGACACTCTTGGATCTCATTCCGATTGCACTCCTTGTGTGATTTTCTAGTGTTGTCCTTGGAGAATCAATTTTGTAGTTCCTTGTTTCTTTTTTTTGGAATACAGTCATTAGGCATGTAACTCTTTATGTTGTATATGGTGATAATATTTTGAATAGGACCAAGAGTTTTTTTTTTTTTGTCAATTAAGGATATTGTAACATAGCACACATATGCCTCTATGAAGGAAGCACATTACTATAGTCTAGTTTTCATTTTGACTCTTAGACTAGTTTACTTTTGGCAAGCAAGCCAGGCCTTGTCTAGAATAGCTCTCAATGTAATTACTTTCTATTATAATAGAAATCATTTGTAGGAATTCACAAAAAACAAAACAAAAAAAATGACAAATTAATAAACAAACAATTGTGAAAATATTAATACAAAATATTTGTAAATTTAAATTCAAAATAGTTTTAAGAAGTTTGGAAATATCATTTTTTTTGTAAATTTGGGAGGACTATATCTTCATCATATCCAATATATCACCCTATCACCATATATACAAGACCCCGCAGACTTACAAATATCATTTTTATTATACATTTGATGAAAGAATATAAATCCATCGACTTACTTGTTAGTAAAGTTTGAAACCATTCATAAATTAATATATGTGATTATGCCCAAAGTCTCTAAAGTGTGTAAATCATATTGTTTGAGAGTAGAATATATTGTTTGAGAGTAGAATAGAGATGTTTGAAAATTAAATTGCGCTTTTAAAATATGGAGGAGAGTTTAAGTATGAAATTTAAAAATGTGAGATTAAAAAAAAATTAATACCAAGTTTCATGGGGCTTAAACATGTGCTAAATAATAGAGTTGCATAAGATTGGTGTATTTTTCTCCTTTGCTAGGTTGTAATTGTTCTTTACTTATCATTTTGGTTTCATGTTTTGGTGTTCTGGAGAGGATATAATAAAGAGAAAAGTGATATTAGTCTACTAAGAAAATGAAATAGGAGAAGCAATTTTCATTTTGTTTCGTCTCCTATTATAAATATTTCATGTTAAGGTAGACTTTAAAGCCTTGAAGTTAGTTTTAGCTATAATTGTAGTTTTAGCTATAATTGTAACTATTGTATAGAAAAAAAAAATTATAATAAGAAACATGGAGATTCTTTATTTTATAATATAAACTAAAACAATTTCATCTCCTATTATAAATATCATGTTAAGGTAGACTTTAAAGCCTTGAAGTTAGTTTAAGCTATAATTGTAGGTTTTAGCTATAATTGTAACTATTGTATAGAAAAAAAAAATTATAATAAGAAACATGGTAATAATTGTAACTATTGTATGAAAAAAAAATTATAATAAGAAACATGGAGATTCTTTATTTTATAATATAAACTAAAACAAATTCAATTATTGAATTGGAAATCGAGGAAAGTGTTCTTTAAGAAATTGATATCATAAATATTTCATGTTAAGGTAGACTTTAAAGCCTTAACGTTAGTTCCAGTTATAATTGTAACTATTGTATGGAGAAAAACTTATAATAAGAAACATGGAGATTCTTTATTTTATAATATAAACTCAAACAAATTCAATTCTTGAATTGGAAATTGAGGAAAGTGTTGTTCTTTAGAAATTAGAAAATTGATATGTACAATGATTTCTAAAAATTGATATGTACAATGATGTTGTATGGTTGTTAAGTTTCCAAATCAAACTTCTCTTAATAAAAAAATTTGGTAAAGAACCATTTATATTTTAAAAACAAAGAAGAGTAAAAGACAAACTTCTTATCCATGATTACCTACACAAAATATAAATACTTCTACAGGAATATTTTATAAATAAAAAAATATTATGGTTTTTTTTTTCTTCACTTTTAGTTAATTTTTGTAAATCTAATCATTGAAAATAATAATCAAAATAATTTATGTACTTATTTAAGTAAAGTTAAATAAAGTGAACAAAAAAGGTATACTTAATCTTTACATATTCTCTTATCACAAAACAAAAGCCATAAAAACCAATAATAATAGGCTTAAGCAAAGTTTAGAAAGAATATAATCATTACAAATAGTATTAACTAAAGAAACACTTTACCCTCTTATATATATATATAATATATATATATTATATAATATATAAATAATAATAAACTGATAAAATAAAAACACTATATATAAATTTAAATTCTTTACGCTTATAATAAAATTATATTAATATATTTAAAAAAATCATATATATTATATACCAAGAATTGTCTCACCTGAAAATAAACATATTTTTTTTAAGTGTTTGTAAATATTATATAGGGTTTACTAATGTTGGGTTTAAAATATATAGTCCCTATGGGTTTTAATAATTATTCCCATTGGGTTTCATAATCCCTTGGGGTTTTAGTATTAATCCCTTAGGTTTATAATATCAATCCATTGGGTTTATAATATTAATCATTGTCAACCATGATCAATCATAACCAACCATGTTTAACCATGATCAAACAAGGTTGGATATGGAAATCAAGCCTGGCTAACCATGGTCAAACGTTGTGTCCAATAAAGATTGTCTCAATAGAAAAATCAATCATGGTCAACCGTGGTTGACCATGGTTCAACATTTCATTGTGACAAGGATTGTCTCTATATGGAAATCAACCATAGTCAACCATGGTCAACCATGTTTATTTTACGGTTTATAATATTGAAGTTACGATTTATATATGTCAGGCCAGGGTAACTCCAGAATAAATGAGTGAGAGAAAACTGACTTGTATTATTCATTAGGTAACATACATTTATATACATAAATAAAACGGATCAGTTCATCTTCTGGATGACTGTCCAATTCACCCATCCGTTTCGGATTAGGTGTCAACATTCCCCCCCTTAATCTGAAGGGATGTTGGTGAGTCCAAGCATCGTTCGGAATCTTTCAAGCTTTTCTCTTCCAAGCGCTTTGGTGAAGATGTCTGCAATTTGCTCATTTGTGGAACAATGGCGGAGATGGATTGTTTTGGCCTCAACATGATGTCGGATAAAATGATATTTAGTATTGATGTGCTTTGTACGATCATGGAACTTTGGGTTTTGGCCAACTTTATTGCAGAGGTGTTGTCAATCATGAGTGGAGTTGATTGTACTTGTTTTACCTGCAAATCTTCAAGAATTTTTCTGAGCCACACAATTTCTTTCGTTGCTTCAGCTGCTGCCACGTATTCTGCTTCTGTTGTGGAATCTGCTGGAACTGATTGTTTGCGTGATCTCCAAGAGACAGCTCCTGATCCAAGACTCATAGCATATCCTGAAGTAGATACTCCAGTTTCTTTGTCTCCATCGAAGTCTGAATCAGAGTATCCAATCAAGCTGAAGTCGTCTACCTGTGTATACTTGATTCCAAGGTCTTGAGTTCCCTTCAAGTACCTTAGAACTCTTTTTGCAGCAGACCAATGTCCCTCACAAGGCTTTTGCATAAACCTGGAGAGGATTCCAACAGCAAATGAAATGTCTGGTCTGGTAGTAGTGAGGTAGATGAGACTTCCTACAAGCTGTCTATACTTTGTTGCATCCTCAAATTCCTTTCCTTCAATAGATGTGAGCTTTAAGTTTTGTTCCATTGGAGTAGAAAGAGGATTGCACTTTGTCATGCCAAATCTGTTTAACAAATCTCCAATGTATTTCTTTTGAGAAAGAAATATGGATTTTGGATGTTGGGTTACTTCAATGCCAAGATAGTAATGAACATAGCCCAAATCAGTCATTTCAAAACTTTTTCCTAATTCTTTCTTTATGGATGCAATATAACTTTCATTGTTCCCTGTCATTAAAAGATCATCTACATATACCACAAGATATACAACTGTTTTGCCAACTTTCTTGACAAATAAAGTTGCATCATCAAGATCAAATTGATTGAAGTTGAGTTTCAGAAGATGCTCAGTTAGTTTTTCATACCAAGCTCGTGGTGCTTGTTTGAGGCCATACAAGGACTTCATAAGTTTGCATACTTTATG